>JANHQD010002211.1:0-24452 GCA_024721195.1 Marasmius sp. AFHP31
GCCTGAGGTTTCTGTGAAACCTCAGCCTAGATATTGTTGTTGTTTTTGCCCCGTTATTGTTGTTTCCCTTGTCCCCTGTCTGTTCTCAGTCTCTAAGTTTCTCTTGGGTTGAGCCTCAGCTCCCCTTTGTAGTTTTTGTGTCCTCAGTGTTCCTGAGTGTTCCTTGAGTCTCTCAAGTTGTAGTTTCGTGCTTTAAAGATCCTCAGAGGTCTTTTTCAAGTCTTGGTGAGTGTTCTAGCAGTATCACTGTTATTACTAGTTGCTTTAGAAGTAACTATTAGTATCTACAGTATTCTTGTCTTAGATATTTTGCTGCCTCAGTCCCCCTTAGAGTTGTTGTGTACGTTTCGTGTGCTTCCGCATAGGTCTTAAAATTGTACTCGTTACATGCAGCGGTTAGAAGTGAATGGTCCATAACACTCAGTCACTTATGTGACAGGTCTCATAATCGGTTGATGAGAACCTCAGCTGAATAGGAAGTCAACCGAGGAGCAAGTACAAAAACAAAGTTTTGATGTGGTGACTTGCCATGGGAAACTGGCAAGCTACCCAATATAATATGCCACAATTAGTAAGTAAGTATGAACCCAGACATGTGCAAAGTATAGCTCAACCCATTGCACTGCTGCTTATCTCTCCCTTTTGCCTCCACCCTTCCCACTCTCAGTTTGACCAAACAGTACTGTCCATGACCAGACTTGAATCTCTTGCCTTATTGCTCTGTGGTTGTAGACCTTGGAGACATGATATTGCAGGTAATTGTATTATCTTGTGAGTCTATTACAATTGCTTCATCATGATTTTATAGCTGCAATACTTGTTGCATACATCCCCCAGATCTATGATATCAACCAATAGAATGTCATATAAAGGGTCCACAAGAATGTTTGTGAAATCCATTACCTCCATCTACAAACTCGTCCTCATTGTTATTGTACGTACATACCTTCTACATTGGTAACTTCGAGGCACCCCGCCAGTACCGAAACTCTAAGTCCGTCACTTTTTTCTACTACTCCGACTACGAGTGTAATTATGAAAGATGGTCAAACACACTATGGAAAGTGGAAAGCCACGGAAAAGAACCTCGACATTCATCACTTCAGTGGGATGGCCACCTCTAGATTACCTGTGTCGACTCATTGCCACCCATAGTGGGCAAGGCTCCTCTTCACTACATTTGTTTCTTCGGCATCTTTAGCTGTAACTCAGGTTGACCCAACTAGTGTTTCCCCGTCTCGCCCAGACGTCGCAACCGAGCGAAGGTCTGTCTTGGTGAGAACTCCGAGTACAGCTATAATAGATCAGCCTCCGATGCTCTTCGATAACTCCCACTCTCTCCATCCCTCTGTCTGACAAACCGACCCTCGCAGTCCGCCCCGTCACCGGTATTTCCATGAACCAGTGCTCTATGTGCACCCGGAGGTTTAGAAACCCTATGTTGCAACGCGGCAATACCCAAAAGTCTACTTACTCCCTCGCCACTCAACCTCGTAGCTCGAGATTCCTCTCCCTGATAAAACCTCACTCTCATCATCATCTACACACAGCTGAGCGTGAACATTATTTTTGCGTGGATATATGCGAGAAAAATATGACACCTTACAGTTCAGGACATATTTGGACTGGAAATAGTCGAAATTGAATTGAATTTCGGATATTTGGCGTCAGAGTACTCTCACAGGAAAGCAAGGTGTCATTTCTGCTTCATATTCCGCAACAAGATAAGTTTTGCCCCAGCCGTAACAGACTACGTAGACGCAATCGTACGACCACATAATTCGATTGGATCCCAACTGAATTAACGCACTGAGGTCGGGTAAACTTGTTCGCGTCAGTACGAGCCGTGTTGTCAGAGTCAGTCAATAGCATTGACTGACTGGCCGAAAAAGACTGACCTTGTCAATCATTGACCAGACAGTCGCGCCGGGTCAATGTGTCATTACCATAATTAGACTTTAATGCATCATCTTGCCTCTCATCGACGGATGGTTGAATTTTGGCTTCTTTGATTGCACACTTTCGCCTGTATTGTCTATATTCTCTTCCAGAAATTTCCATGCCTCCTCGAACATCTCTGTGGGAGCTATTTTGGACCAACAACGAGCCCTATAGTGCGAGAGATCAGCAGCACAAGAAGGCATGGTGCATGCCGTGTGTAGAGGAGGCGGTTGAATTGTTCCGCAGGCAGGAGTTCACGCAGATTGCACATGGGACATTGGTAGAAGAGAACCGTATGACCGACACGCAGAGACGCGAAAAAGGTGTGTTTTTAGACCATCGGTTAACCATGACATATGACTCATTCTCTCACAGCTGTTCTCGCGGTCAAGTTCATTTGCGGCAAGTCGGAACAAATGATCAATCATATGAAAACTTGTAAAACAATCCAGAAATCATCGGAGCTCACGCAGAAACGGGAAGATATCATTACAAGATACCGTGCTACCAAGATTCAACGACAACCGCTGCAACAACTAGCATCTTTCCAGCCAAACTCGACCCATTTTCCATCCCTTCCAACCCCGATTCAATCTGCCTCATCTTCTATGGCATCTATTTCACCTCGGTCTGGCAGTGCTCGTGAATCCCAACAGATTTCCCACTCCAACAAACGCCTACGTACCTCGTCTTCATTCCCCGTAGCTCAGGACTGCTGGGACAGTGAACAACAAGAATTCAATCAAGATCTTGTTCGACTTTTTGCTGCTTGCGGCTTCTCATGGAACTCCGCCAACAACCCCGAGACAACACTTTTCTTCGGCAAATACGTGCCTCAGGCTCGCGTCCCTGATCGACGTGTGCTCTCAGGTACTATCCTGGATCGGGAGGTGAACAGGGTAGAGGGAAATGTCTGGCAGCAGGTACAGGGCCAAAAGGCAACTTATCAGGCCGATGGTTGGAAAAACATAGCGAAGACAAACGTAATATCTTCTATGATGACCGCCGCATTGAAGATATGTCTTTCATAGTCTATTTTTGATCTTGTTCTGATCTTATCTGTAAGTCTTATCTCCTCCGGACGCATGATATGACTGGCCGGCCAAAAACTGGTGACGAGTACTTCAAGATCATGACGGATGACTTTGAGTATGCGGAGGAGACATATGGGGTTCGGGTCATTGCTGTCTGCACTGATGATGGTCCAGATGGGAAGAAAGCTCGACGGCTCCTGAGTGAGCAAAGCCCTCACATCATTACCACCGTATGCTGGGCTCACCAGATGAACCTGGTTACGGGCGATTATCTCAAGCTCAAGCTTGAGTTTATGATCGCCATCATATATGCTCTGGAGATTATCAGGTGGTTTAACAACCATGGAAAGGCACGGGATATACTCCGTGCTCAACAGCTTGCCGTGTCGACCGTAATCCTTGCACTGTTACTCTCTGTCGTTACCTGGTGGACTGCCCACTATTGCTCTCTTGATCGCCTGAAGCATCTTGAACCCTCCGTTCGTTCATGTGTAGTATTGAACAGGGAGGCACTCCTCGAGGCGGGTGGCTCAAAGTCAGAACAGAAAGCGCATGCTACCGAAGTCATTGGCTATTGTGACGATGGTACATTTTGGAGTAACCTAGCACGGTGAGTTAACAGCTGGTCTCCGCATTTTTATCAACTTAATTAATCTTGTAACTCAGTATCATCCGCCACTTGGAGCCACTTGCAATTGCCACCAATGTCCTTCAGTCGCACAGTTGTCGCTTTGACCAGGTCCTCCTCACACTTGGCAACCTCTTTCGCATTTACAGCGACCTCAGCGAGTCCAACCCTGATGAGGTAACTGTACGCCAAGCAATTCACAAGAGCCTTGAGCGGCGGTGGAAGAACGCCGATCAAGAGGTGATGATCTTAGCGGTTTTTTTCAACCCATTTATCCGGGACCGATGCTTCAATGTCGATTCCCTACCTCCCATTCAACTCTTTTATATGATTTGTCGTGTTTACGCCCGCCTTCGGATATCTGATCCCTTGGAGGGTGACGACGACTTCCTTGATGTCTACCGTGACTATTCCTCTCGGAAAAGTATTTTCTCAGACGTAGGGATGGGCTTGGGGTTTCATAGAGAGGAAAGTACTCGCAAGGTCTGTTCCTGATCCATAACCACGAGTTCACAGATGCTGATGTCAGGAATTTAGAACAAGCCGCTTGATCTAGTGGGGATCTGGGAGATGGTACACGGTAGTACCTCTGGTCAGAGGAAGCTAGTTCAATTAGCGATCCATATCCTTCTTATAGTTCCCAACTCCGCCGCTACCGAATCAACGTTCAGCACGTTTGGTTGTATTCACACGAAAATCCGCAACAAGCTCCATCCACAAAAGGTCCACAAAACGGCTTTTGTGAAGGCCGATTGTCTCCGCTGCCATCAGGCCGCGAATTTAGTTCCGGATCGCAAAAAGCGGCATTTCGGGAAGGCAGAGGATGTGGAGGAAGATGACACAGAGGCGCCGACTGCCCAAGCTGTTGCACAGGCTTTGATTGCAGCTGCGCGGGAGGACGAGCTTGATGATGGCAAAGATACCCACAGTTCTGATCAGAGTTCTGATTGGACCAGTCCCTCTCCCGCCATTCCCAATTTTGTTCAATTACCATCTGGCAGTCGCATTCCACGCTATACCAAGGTTACGCTCGAGAAGTTGTTCAATTACCCTCCGCCTGGCCTGTCCTGTCCGGACCTTGGATTTTACTGGAAGGGCGGACTTCGTGATTTGGAGGAGGAGGCAAAAGATCTTGATACACATGAGGGGGTAGAATCTACTGAATAATCCGATAATTTTCATGTCTATGATATCTTGACCTAGTAGTGCAACGAATGTACGAGATTATGAACGAAAAAGGCAAGTGACATGGGGCTGTGTCGGACGTGACCAGTTTATGACTTGACTGACTGGCCATTGACATTTGACTTGACACCTTTGACTTACCGGGTAATACCCAGTCAATGACAACACGGAGTACGAGGATCAAGTGGAGCAATCTTAGGTCGAATTGTAGTCACTAGCTCGATGTTCCTACGATGGAGTCCAGGAGACTGATCATAGAGTCACATATGATTATCACGACCGAACCAACGGCTTCCACCTCTACGCTGCGCCCATCGCTCGGCGGCTGAGACCTTTGGGTTCATGTCGCCTGAAGTCTCCACTCCTTCTACATGAGCAAGGCTGGTCTGTGAGCAGTGGCGCCTATACCATACTGAAAGAAGACTCCCTAAGGAGTATCTTCACACCTTAGATTTGCATCAATTTTTAGAGTCTAACGCACGATGGTCATCAAAGCTCACCAGCACCTGTGGGTTACTCGAACATGGACGCATACATAGCGGGGGGGAGCGTTAATTCATGAGAACGTTTGCAAGACCAATGTTGGCCTCCCGCGAACTTGCACTCTAGGGAATGAAAAACTGCGGAAGACCTTGTGTGCATATAGTAAGAGTTACGACTACGGATCATCACTCGTGGCCGTTCGTGGCGCCATCTAGTACGGGACTACACGACAAACATGTGCACATTGCCGCTCAATCATAAATAAGTAGACTATCCACAAACTGGTACTCCGTTTACTCTGAAACTGTCCCTATCCTCTTTGTCTATCAAAACGTCTCCCTCAAGGAACGATGGCAGCAATACTCTCAGACCCGTATGTGATATCCTGGAATCTTTCACTCCAAACAACCAGGGTCCTCACTGGCGCTATAACCTACGGTGGGTCCCCCGCATTTTGGTGGCATTCGGAGTACTGAGCCCGTTACAACCTCATCAGGCTTATACCTAACCTTGTTCCCGTCTGCTATAAGTATCCTCTGGTATGATGTGATTCCACACCCGGATACATTGATTCAGTGATTTACATGTTCTATCCCCTGCCCATAGCCGCCGAGAGGGTAACCGGGTCGCTAAAATGGGTCTAATGGTGGCGCTGTTGATCATGTTCGCGCTATCTTCTTTCCAGTTCGGGGCAAATGTGTACCTTCTCGTCCGATTAATTCTCATAATCCAGTATCTGAACGATGGGTCTTTGGCTGAGAGATTGTTGGATTATACTCGAGGGACCACTCGGTTTGAAACAGCAGCACTAGGTATGTTGCCAATGGAGGTGAGTCTTTTCTAGGACGAAATTGGGTGTCGATTGTAACCTAAAGCAGTTCACACTCATCTCTAGATTTTGATCGGAGACACGATCGTCCTATGGAGAGTATGGGTGCTTTGCGTGTACAATCGAAAGCCGGTTTATGTATCCATGATATTTCTACTTGGTACTGCGAGTACGGAGGACGCTTTCTCTTTTTCGATTTGAAGCTTACACAAATACCCCCCAGTATGCTCTTTGGGATTCATTGGCTGCATCGTGCACGATAACTGGCAGGTTTTATTCACGACCTGCCTCCCGCTTCGAGTTTCGGCATACAGTCTTTCACTCGCCACAAATGTGTCCGGCACGCTGGCGATTGTTTACACTGTTTGGTGAGTACTAATAATCATCTTCGCTCACACCTCCTGAGAAACAAGCTGGCTCGTTGCTTTAGGTATTGCCGCCGGGGAGTTGGGGTGTTTCTCAATCAGTGTCCACAACGTACTCGGGCAGTAAAAGTTCTTGTCCTGTTCATTGAGTCTGGCATTGTTTACTCCGTTCTATGGGCAAGTCTTCGAGTTCTTTCGGGTCATCCAATGGTTTAACGAATCTTTTGCGCACTACTCTCATCTCTTGAACAGATGATCCAACTTGCATTGGTATCGCCAACAACGCCGACGCCCACCACGTTTTCAGGACAGGTTTTTGTGGAGATGATTGACGCCTTGATGCCTCAGCTGGTTGTCAGTCTAACTAGTTATCATCTTTTTGAGGACTAACGTTTTCGTCGGTAGGGAATATACCCAACATTGTTGGTGGTGCTCGTGTATCTCAAATACTCGATGTGGGACTCGAGTGGGGTATTATCAATCAGTCCCGGGCCACCGACGTGCAACAATCAGCATATTCCGCGTATTCCGACACCAGTAGAAACGAGGTCTGCTGGTGGTTTGGATACAATGGCTTAGTCGTTCTTTGTTCTGGATGCCAATACCAAAACGAAGAGGTTCGATTGTATCGAGACTTGTAATGAACGCTATACGGATCTCGTATGACCCTTCTCTCTCAAGCTTCCATTCGAGAACCTGTCCGTCTTGAATTCAGAATGACCCTTCCATCGGGTAGGATACGAGTTGTATGAGGCGAACCTCAAGACCAGGAGCCACAAGCACGCTCCGTGGGGCGACTGGTGGTATCCAAAAAAATTTGTTATCTCCCACTCGGGTGCACGATTAGTATGAGACAATTTCTTCTGAGATTTTCGTAACCGGAACGTCGACGTGAGCTTTAGGTCTTTCGAACATATCGTGGGTTTTAGTTTCGACCCAACAGTGGGCTTTCTGTACCCACTCACCTTGATTGCATTCTAACCTTAACCGGGGGAAGGAATCAGCTCGGAAGCTCACATGTATGACGTGGGCGCGTCCGTGGTGTATATAACCTTTGCGATCCTTTGTGTATTCTGAACAGGGTTGTTCAGACGAGCGCACCTCAAGAGGATCTTTCTATGCGCTCCGGTTTAGACCAGCGTTGAATCGGTGAGATGACGCGTGTGAAAAAAGTGACGTCGATAGCCGGCGCTTGTCGAATGACCGTTCAGTTTTGCTAGGATATGCCGTGTAATACACTCCTCCCGTTCTCCGCTTTGGCAAGACTCTACACACTCACAATTGCTGCTTCCTCAATGTTCAATGTCTTCACTAGACAACACACAGCAATTCTCTTTTTCAATCTGCATTCCTCGAGTACACATGACGAAGAAAAACAACACCATTTCAAGCACCCTGTGCGTCGATTTCGATCCCTTCCACCAGTCTTTCGGCCAGATCATCTACTTCCTACACTACATTCTGGGCTAAATGACCGAGCCATATCAGCACAATATCAGAAGGAAGAAGATGGGTCGCGCGAAAAACTGCTCAAGGAGAATTCCCCAAGAACGAGGAAGGTACGTGTCTATCTTACGTCGTACTTGATACGTTAAAATTGGCCAGCAGAGAGTAGCACGTTTGTCTTATTTCTCGAGAGGAAGGTGGCCTCCAAAACGCTCTGTGAGGTTCGGTCGGACAAAGCAAGTGTGAAGCTCACGTCGGTGTTTGATGGAGCTGTGAAGGAACTGTTGACTAGGGAGAGAGATATTGAAATTTAGAGGCAAGGGGTTTGACATCTAGGTGGAAGTGGAGCCCTTCGAAGTATAAAGGAGACGCCAACGTCAATACGACCAGCAACACCGAGACAAAAACATCCACTGGATCCGACTTGCACACCTGCACCTTTCATCTTCTCCTCATCGCGACGCATGCCCGCAGAGAATATACCAGCAACGTCCTTAGACCGTCAATTTACTCGGTCAGACAGTGCTGCCGTTTCATTTATTCGACCTGGCTCATGCAGGAACAAACTCGTCAAAGGGAAAGACATGTTCCTCTCAGACACTGCGCCCACACCCACTTATGCAGCCACTACGACACTACAAACGCAGAAGGCGACATTGTCAGATTTAGGCAAACGCATCAAGGGATGAGAAAAACCACTGATTGAGAAGAGCATCATGGCTCACCATCTCGGCTACTCGACACCGCCGAATCCCACTGCTTTCAAATGGTTGGTACTCTCTTCAATGAGGCAATCCCCACTCGCTGTCTTTCCTCCCCATCGCCTCCAGTCTCGATGCTAGTCAATTTAGTCATCGTTCATTCACCGAGTGCACCCAACGTACCAGACAATGACATTCAGACAGTCGTATACCTTTCCTTCCGTTCTTGCTCACTGAGACTGTTGGGGCAGCAATGATCCTGGTGTAGTAGCCGCCATCATTTTTTCCATTACCGTCATCCCCCACCACCTTATAACCCATACTCGTAGTTCACCCGAGCACCGATAAGCTCATCGCACTCGCGGACCTCATCGAATGATTGTCGCGATTGTCCACCTGTACCTTCATTTACCGTATACCTTCGCCTCAGCGACCGTTTATCCGTTATACAGTGATATCCGTCGCGATGAAACCCTTGGGAACAAGCGAGCGGAAGGAATCTACTCATACTTTCCACCCAGTAATGTTACTTGGTAGTAGTTACATAGTGGAATCCGGTATGTCTCGAATATAATATCCTTCGATCCCGTCTAAGTTGTCGTTGAGCTTCATCTCAAGATTCAGGATTGACGGTTGATGGCAAAAGGATGTGATATGCAGCTCCGATACGCCCAACCCAGGATACCAGCGCCATCATTTTAAGCAGTATGTTCCAAGCTATTGCAGTGGCCACCATACACCGTCATCAAACTGTGTGTATGGAACACACGGAATCTCAACTTCTTTTGTATAATAAACGTTCGACAAGTGATCGCTTGATCCATTTAACTGTCTTTCTTCGTAGTAAATACGATCCTGACTATATAAGGGGAGCCGTAACAGATCTCGCGGGGGATACATCGAGTATAGGATAAGTTGAGGCAGCATACATGCAGAGGTAACGTATAAAAAGAGCATCACTTGAACGAACTGGGCAATGGCCGTTCATTGGCCTACACCAGACATCTCACAATTGTGAAGGAGGTTCACCCGCATCACTGCGATAATCCGGCGGATTTCCCAGCCCATGGTGGGCCCAGAGGCGGTCATAAACCTCGCGAACCATGTCTGGAAACGTCGGATGCAACTCTACTTCTCTTTCGGCGTGGGGGTGCCCTTGATGACGATCAACATCAATACTTGCGTTCACCCCGGGATCAGTCAAGCCAACAGCACCACGATGTTCGCTAGATAGATGAGTTGCCTCCGAGAATGTAGAACCACGCCGCCTGAGCGGTTCAAGACGCGCCTCTGGTACCTCCACCCGGGCCTGCAATTCCAATGCTGGATGTTTATGTGGGAAGGTCGCCAGTTTCTCGAATGTAGTGGCAATAAATGGCTCGATTCCTTGAGTTGGGTAGTCGGACTCAGAGGAAGGTGCCCTTTGATTCCTGCGACGCCATCGACGTACGGTGTAAAGAACGGCAAGTATTGTCGATAATAGAAACACGACAGAGCCGATTGTCCCTCCAGCAATTGCTGCGGTGGATGCTTTGGGCGAGCTGGAACCAAACAAACTCATACCATCGACCAATATCTGAGCGGCGGCAGCTTGATTATAAAGATCAAAAGTTGTTTGTGTTGGCCGGGGGCCCGTCCAGTTTCGGCTATAGATATTGTCCCCCGAAGTTGCATAGTCTAAGATAGCATTGTACTACGATCTGGGGTTTTAGTGGCCGAACAACCACAAAAATTGGGAGGTCATACGCACATGCACCCCCAATAGTATCTCTATGTTACGTCGCAAGTCAGTTGGAAGTGTCCCTTTACTCCGTCTGTAGGCTTCCGCAAGGCCTCTCAAGAAATACATATCGCCATCGTCACCGAACGAGAGCCAGACGGTATCCTCGTAAGTGGCATTATGGGTGACATTTCTGTTGAAGAGCACGCCTTGGGGACTGAGATTCGACCCATCTCCTAGCGAGTACATAGTCGACGCCATGACCTGTTTCAGTCTAGTGAAATTAAGCCTCAGTTGAATGTTACTCTGCGTCGGGGAGAACTCCCGTGCTCAGACCTTACCTTGAACTTGTATCTTCATTTCCAGTCATAGAACCTATGATAGCCATTGCTTCTATCATGGCGCCAAAGCCAGATGTCCCTCCGTTACTCAATAAGGAGACTAAACAGTTTTTGCTGTCTAGTCCTATGGAGAGTGGGTTCAAAGTATAATTGAACTTTGTAGCCTGACTGAAGACAAAGTCCAATGAAAGCGTGGCTGCATTGATATACGTGATGTTGGACGGCTCTGCCTCGGCAAGTAATGCGGATAATCTTGTAAAGACGACGAAAGGAAGAGGTCTTGAGATATACATATAGCTCGGATGGCAATCGAGCAATCGAACTCACAAGGAGAACAGGCTGTCATGTGAGATAATTAGCCACGAAACTATGTTAGGTACTCGGGGAAATACGCAACTTACGCCGTCTCATAGATGCCTAGTATCCGGTCATTCAGTGATGCATTCTGTGGCGAACGGTGAGAAATTAACAGGGATTAAGAAAATAGCTTGAACCCCTCACCCGAAATGTCGCACCCTCGATTACAGTATTACCAGAGGAATCCTGACATGGAGACCTGTCGGGAAGTCCTTTTCCCACCATAATTTCACTCGAGGAAGTCTCCGGAGAGAACGTGACCTGGTATACCACTTCCCAGCATCCCTGTGCAATGCGAAGGAAGAGATCGTCACCATAAGCTTTGTACCAGTGGACAGCAGCGTAGCCGTGGTCTCTGTGAGAATGGTATGTTTGTCAATTGCGATGACGCCCAAAAAGCGATTTTATACAGTGCATCTTGTATGGTGAGTTTCCCGGGAGCGCGCAACCCTGATACGGTGTCCCAAGTCACAGGGATTTGGAAGTACTGCGATGCAAGTCCGTAGAATGTCCCATTGTGTTGGCTTGCAATCTCGAAGCTAGCCATTGCTGCGTAGAACTGAGGATAGCCCGTCGAAGTTGAAGGTGAGAAGGGAGATAGCGGATTCCCAACTTTGAATATGAATGTCAGTTCATCTCAAGACGAGACAACGCATCGTAACAAACTCTGAGCGATGCGCCTAGGTCCTTCGATTAGTGCTGAATATGCGATGTCCAGGCGAGAATGGAATGGTCGGGTGACCTCCGATCTCTTTGTTACAAATTAGTGTATTGAAAGTTGCACTGGATGCAAGATAGCATATTGGCAGCAGAACTATTTAAGAGATATGCAAGGATTATCTTTTGAGAACTTTAGAAAACTAAAAATATCTCTGCTAGAACAATATGAAAGGAATATGTTTGACAACTCTTGAATGAAATAACTATGACATTAGGTTTTAGTTGCAAGATGCCAAATATAATCTTTGCATATTTTCTTACAAAAATATATTTGTTTCTCTAATGTTCTCAAAAGGTAATCCTTGTATATTCCTTAAATAATTTTGCTGCTAATATGCTATTTTGCATCCAGTGTTGATGGTTTCAGTGATACAGTACCCAAAGTGGGGTTGGGTTAAATTGCCCTTGAACAAGGGGGGAAAGAAACGATAGTACAAGGAGTGCGAACAGAGGGAATGGCATCATTGGGAGTGAGGGTGGGTTGAGCCAGCTTGTGCTCCACAAATCTTGTTGGTCTAAATTGCAAAGATTATCAATGGGATCCGGGGCGATACAGGCGCCACTGTCATGCTATAGGAAGTGAATGGGTAGATGATACTGCCTTTATCATCCACCAGAAAGACATGACCTTCCACTTAGGAGACCATACGGAAGATGGAAGCTGTAAACATCGTCTCGAGGGTTCCGTGTCAGAAGAGGATGAAAATCTAATAAATCAACTGATGATTGTCCCAAGATCTTCTGTTGTTAGTACTTGGTTGCGACTATCATGAGTTCGAGGAGCGAACCAAGGATCAATGGATAGCTCTAAATGTCTGAAGGTAGGAACCAGCGGCTACTGATCCCTGATAAGACACAGGTCCACTCGTCAGCATGGTCCGATCTGTATTCAGACGCAAAGGGTGCCCAGGGTTGAGTATATTGGCCTGGGCCAAAAAGGTTAAATTTCAGCGGCTTTCCCTCATTAATACTAATGTCGCTATGATTTTGCTGTGATTGGTGACCCTTTAGTTTCCGCCTTACAGTGTCGATCATGCAGGTCGATTAGACAGGCATTATAGAATCGAATCTTGTTTGCTCTGAGTAAACCACAGAACGTTCAGTACCAGTGGACTGAAACCCTGGAGTTTTTGTGCAGCCACGAATAGAAATTAACATGACCCAGTAAATCAATTCTTGATTGTAGCTCAAGATTTCTGGCTATTATGCATGTGCACCGGCACCTCAAACTTGGACGTTGAGGCCACGTGCTAGAGCTCAAGGTCAGGCATTTTGTACGGCCACTATGCATAAACTTCTCCGAGCAACCGTTATACATCAACCCCGAAGCCCGCATCGCAGTCTCAACGTGAACTATCTTGATGCCCAATCAAATCATCTCCCTGCTTATCCATCACTGACTGTGTTTAGGGATGCTGGGTGCCTTAGGCAAAACAAACAAACCAATTGCTAGCCAGTGGTGTCTCCTACAAGCCGAACAAGATCATTATTCGCACCTTTTCTTCAGAGTCAGTGTCGAAGCAAGCAATTTTCACCGGTGTGGAATACTCCCTCATCACTCACGTTTTCATCTTGTCTCCCTGTCGTCGACCCGATATTTAAGGGTTGTGTTGCAGGTCAGTCCGGAGTCCTGTCGCATGGTATCCAATCGTTCTCTACCAGCGACTCCAGGCATTGAAGGCAATGCTATGTCCTGGAAAGACTTCGATCGTTCAGCCTGGAGAGCCTTGGTAACCGAAAAAATTCCCCGGGTTCTAGAAATTTCCAGGCTCAATAGGAAGAGCGAGATCACAGGAAGCACACCAGATTGGTTTCCAGTATCCGAGTCTTGCCATCTTGCCTTCGGATATGTACTCTATCCCGGTACGCATCTTGCATCTCATCCGTATACTCGCCACAATACTTCGAGGTTTTTTCTCAGGGGCCTATCCTTCTGCCAACGCGTTCCCACACTCAAGAATCACGGAAACAAAGGGTCATCTGTCCGACCCTTGGGAAGTGTCATATAACAGATAGTCTGTACACACTCTGCAGCTAACCTATTCTCCCACACGATAATAACTCTAGCGGAGCCTAAGATGATCAAGATACTATCAAGCGGAAGTGTACGCCCTCGGACGGATAGGTGTCGAATGCTGCATTTTATCTTGGCTTGTTTACATTCATGTATATCCTCCCATCCCGGGTATGATCACAGGGTGTGCTTGTGATCTAGTATGTATCCTATCAAGAACGTATGGCGCTGCCCGTCCTCAGTTCTTTCAGTCGGAACTGGAAGCTTGTTCTCAAGTCTCTCTCCGTCATCTGATCACCTTTGCATCCTACCTTCGCAACATAGCCACCAAGACATGTCCGTATACGCGGCGAGCTGGGTTGTTGCTTGGCAATCCAAACTGAGGACTGACTTGCACGCGAATAGCCTGAGTTGGAAGGAGTGACATGAACATGGTAAACCCTTTGCTTTGTCTCCCCGAATCATGCAAATCCGACGTTCTCTCAGGATCAACACCGAGAATACGATGCCCACGCCCCGACTCTATGAATCACCAGCCACGGATAGGAGGTTGGAGGCCATATCTCCGTTGAGAATCGAGGGGAGTGCATCTCCGATCCCTGGTGCTGAAATATGAGCCGCCAGCTTCGGCAGTGCCTCGAATGGGTTTCATTGAATTTGGCCCGGGTACGTACAGCGCCTTGTATATTCAGCTATATGGTAGTCTTGGACCAAACTTTGTGCCTAGGGACTGGGGCGTCGCACATCTATCGGGACGATAAATCCGTTGAACTGGCGACTCGATATTACCGTCGTATCTCCGAACAGGCTCCTTCTTCACCCCACACTCCCGTGTCACATTGTAGGGCGTGTCAGCTCTGTTCCAATTTCAAGGCGTGTCGCGCTAATTGCAGTTATTTCGTTTTGCCGGCAGATGCGTCTGACGCGGATCCACAGCATTAAGATGAAGATTCCAGAAAGATTCAGGGTATCAGCTGGCCGACCTTTGGGGATTCTGATCTTTGAGTGAGGTCTTGTGCACTGGACACTAATCTCCCTATTGGCCCTCAGATACTCCTCGTGATCAATTTGAACTTGATACACACAAGCAGATGGAAGGGAAAAGATCCGAGGGGGGGTGTTTAGCGGTCGTACCATGTATTTCTTACAGCTGTTGCGATAATTGTAGGGACTCTTTCGTTTTCTCGCGTTCATGATTTCTGTTGAGTTGTCAAACAAGTTCTCACCCAATTTGGTAGTCTATCAAACAGCTGCGCCGCGGTGGCAGGAGGCCCACTCTTACCAGCTTTCTCTGGCCACAACCTTCAGTTCAGCAACAGTCTTGCTCAAGGATACCAGTACATGGCATTTGCAGGATGACATGGGAGGAAACAGGGAAGGTGGTTACATCGTCTGAAATGCTCGCTCACAAATCTCGAGGTTGAGACCGGAGTCAAGGCTATACTAAATTGGGTTAGAATTTTTTGGCAACTAAACAGAAATCACAAACGCAAGAAAACGAAAAAGTTCCTACAATTATTGCAACAGCTGTACTACATATTCCGCATGTCGTGCTCACATGCACATACATGCTCCGATATTAAACTTTAGATTTGACATGATGTGCAGTTCCGTTGTGAAAAGCACGCTCACATGCACACCTCGAGATCAGACTTTGAGTCTGCCTGTCATCTTCAGCCTCAAATTTGGACCTCTTGAGAATCAGAGTCAAGGTGATTAAGGACGATACGACCCACCAGTCGCCTCTCAACCTGGATGGAGGCATTTTCTATGCTTGTAATTTTGTTGAGGCAGAGGTCCTGCCTATGGAGTGGCAGTCATAAGGCAGACTGGCTCACCTGGAGTAAAGCTTATAGAGGCACAACGAGAGGGATAAAAGTACTGGAGATTGCAGAGAAACAGCAGGACTTATATACTGTACAGGCGTGGCTGTAACTACTATAAAAGGAGTACATAGATATCATAGATATAGATCTGAAACAATAGATAAGATGTGGGCATATGGTACATGCATAGCTATGGTCCAATGTATCTGGGAGTCCGGATTCAACAAATTTTGGCATTGTTACCCCTCCTCCAATGTCAAGCACAATTCACTCCAACCCCCCTCTGGGTATTGTATCTCACCCAAGCCCTCTGAATTTAGTATTCTGACCTCAAGCAAAGAACTCAGATGTCCTACAGTCGCTGCAAAATTGTTTAGACACTGCATACACTGGATGCAAGATAGCATATTGGCAGCAAAAATATTTAAGAAATATGCAAAGATTATCTTTTGAGAACTTTAGAAAACTAAAAATATTTCTGCTAGAACAATATGAAAGGAATATGTTTGACAGCTCTTGAATGAAATAACCATGACATTAAGTTTCAGTTGCAAGATGTCAAACATAGTCTTTGCATATTTTCTGACAAAAATATTTTTGTTTCTCTAAAGTTCTCAAAAAGTAATCCTTGTATATTCCTTAAATATATCTGCTGCTAATATGCTATTTTGCATCCAGTGATATTTAGCATTGGCGGAGGAACCTAATCAGGTTGTAAACAGTTCGTTGCAATACATTACGCTGTCTTTGTCCCATACGCTCATGGTGTATTGTTTTTCCAGTCGGTTTTGCGCCACAGGACAACCTCTTAGGGTCATGGACAGGCTATTCACAAGCTTTCACGGCTATGGCAAACTTCGAGCTCGCAAGTCACAATACTTCATTCAGTGACCTTGCATCCCAGTATTCAAGAACGCAAGAATGTCCAGGGCTGATGTTCTACAACACTTTTCGACAGCCACCGTACACAATGCGTTGTGAGAAGTGTATCGTCAGAGAATTGATTGTTTTTCTACAGTACTCACAGCTTGCGCTGCCACTGCCCGATATACACTATTATTGTTACGAATTGCCCCACTGTTCCTCTTGTTTCCTTGGTTCCCAGATTATTACCCTTGAATTACCCTTGATTTCACTTCGTTCCATGTCCCCAGTATCACATTATGGCTTCCTTGATGTTCCCAACCATTCTGGATCATTCCATACCTTGTGTTCATCATTCCATATGATTCCCATCATGATATTGCTGTACTTGACATCCCTTGATTGTTCCATCAGTTTCTACCTGACTCCTTTGATATTCCTTTGATATTCCTTGATGTTCTATGTTGAGCCAGCATAGTTAAATGCACAGTGGGTAAGATGAAATGAACCTCACATGGGTGATACTTGAGTTAGAAGACTTGAGATGCTTGAGTTGTAGTGCAATAGACTGGTAAGGTCGTATATTGAACTGAGGACTCTAAGCCTCTATCTACCTAGCTTTTATACTAAAGTCCTTGCCTATCTACTAGTCATACAGATGTAGGTAAGTGTGAATACGCTTACTGATACTACTACTAGAAGTAGGCATAAGTTCCTATGCTGAGTGAGCAACATATAAGCAGATACATGCTAGCTAGATTATAACTGGTCTGCTAAGTATAACAGTCCGTTGTGCCTCGCATATTGGAGGCTCTACTAGTGCTATTTGCTGTAAGCGTGTGCATGAGAGTAAGGTACATATCTACAGAGTCATTCATGATGAAAGTAGATACGTAGTATGAGACTTGCATGAGAGCGCAAGTGTAACTAGTAACAAGTCCTATTATTAGTTGTACGCGTACACAACACGTCAACAATGTATCACATGATATCCAACATGTTCAACATTCTACAATGTTCATTCATTATTCCTTATTAGGATTCGTTCCCATGACTCAGTATGCTGTACCTTGACATATATACTCATGGACACCTGTAGATAGATTCCCTAGTCTGACAACTTCGTCTCACATCGCTTGTACCCAGCATGTACTGTGTAGCAAGTGTCCTACTCACTATCTATTCATCTGACTTCGACTTCCTGACCCAGAAGATGGCCTGAGGGGCTTCAGACTTAGTCCTGTTCTTGACAATTATTCTGCCACTTGCAACATACACAATTCCAAACTTGAAGCAATTGTGACTCTTCTTTTGACACATCTTATCCTCACTGTGCTTGTCGCAATATGGTGGTTCAATTCTTACGACAGGTAGAAATGGGAATGTGCATGGTGCTGTACTGGTCCGCATGTTTTTTCCATTCGGGCTACAGCCAATTTAAGGTATATCTCAAAGCTCAAGTATGCTAACTACAGGTGGCGAGTGGCCAGGCCATCGACAGTTCCACAAGACTTGACTGGTATGCGAAGATAGGGAGGTAGAGCCTGGTCTTCCAACATTAAATCCAGCAAGCAGCACTTTTCATGAGTAGACGATTGAAAGAAAAGAATGGCGTGCTCCGTACAATCGTAGCAATGGGAATGACAACAATGCAGGGGCTTTGTCAGCAGCATTCATGAAAATTCACTGAGTGATTTCCATGGATTTAAACATTTGAACTTTGAAGCAGTACCCAGCAGGTACAAGCACATAGATTATCCTACACATTCCCTCGTTTTGGATAAAGAAGAACATTTTCTCTGCACGGAGGGGATAAAATCACAAGCCAACAGGAATTCAATTCTCAGTCGTTCTATCGTATTGGACAAGTCATGTATGAGGGAGGCATATAGCCCGATCTTCGCCTGGGTAAATACCAAATCAGTATCAAGAACACAATGATGGTATCTTATAATGATGCTTGTTCAGAATGATTGATCATCAGACCTCTTGTAGGATGGATGGCTGGATGTCTTACAGTAAGTGGGAGGCAGTAGCTCGTGCCCATTAATCCTGAGCTTCAACAACTACCAATGCATTGAGCTCTTGTTGGCTACCAGCTAGAGAAGCAGTCGGAATGTTGTAGGGTCAAGGAGCAGGTATCAGATTTCTGCAACCCACTAGCTGTTGTTACAATCACAATGATCACTCTAATATAGCCCTCTTTCCCAATAACATAGGATCCGCTCTACCGGATTGTTCTTCCATTATCTCCACATAGATGGAAGATACCGACACCAGGTATCCTTCAGGTATCATAATAGTGATCCTATCATGTGCATGCGATCTTCTGGATCAGTGGGATATTGATGATCTCTTATGCTCTATCATATCACGATGTGGGCTACAGGGTCCCAAACTAAGTCTTGATGAACATGTACTAACGTCTCTATAAATGGTGAGTAATTCAAAAATGGATGTGTCGTCCCCTCACTTTTGTCCTTTTCCTTCTGTCTTCTTTGCTCGCTGATATAGAACTTGCCCACTGAGATGCTAGCAACACACATGATGAAGTCTTGGCTCGCCGAGAAATCCGCTCTCTTCATGTTTAGAGTCCTTACTGGTGCTATATTCTACAGTGGGTCCATACTTCACTACAGTGCCCGAGATTTGTACATCGATATCCCTCAGGTTCTTACTTGACACTGCTCCCGGTTGCTATAAGTATCCTGTGGTATATCCTGATCTAACCCCCGGCTGCACTGCCTTGTTGACTTTCTTGTTGCCTCCCACCTGCAGCCGTCGAGAAGGCAAAAGAAGTCCCAGGGTGGGCCTGGTGGTAGCCCTAATAATCATGTTCGCGATATCCTTGTTTCAGTTCTGGGCTGACATGCACCTTCTATTTCGCTGGGTGGTGGGTGTACTAGTCCAGGATGTCATGATCCAGGTCTCCTAGTTAGTTACTTATGCCCTATACTTCACGCTCATGTCTCTTTCAACTTCATACTTGTTTCTGTCACCACGATACGCGTTTCACTAGTTTATTTGATATTCTATATAGTATATAAACCTCTATCTAAGTATCTAGAAGCCTCAGCAATAGCAACTCCATTTCTCTCTCTCTTCTAGTCCCTTGGTTTGGCTTTCCTTCCTCTCTCAGAGCATCCGTCGTACTCCGCCTCTTGGCACAACAGGATCCTCACAGTTTGCTATTGCTCCCAACCGCCGGCATCTCAGTACACATCACAGCCACCTTAATAACTCGATCAAATTTGCTTCCGCTATGTCACTTCCACCAGGATCTTTCCCTGGTAACACCGATCCCCAAACGGGTGCACCACCACCACCTCCACCTCCTCCAACTGTACCAGGACCTGCTAATAACCCAGACGCCATGCAGAACATGGACGACGCTTCGAATCTCCCATTTCAACCGACTTCCTTTGCAATTCTGAACTACGTTCCCACCCAAAATAACCCCACCATGCTTAACGTGCAGTGGACAGATCTTGTGAATCTTTTCCACACGGTTGCGGAAATGGGTAACACATTACAGGAAATATCAAAGAGCGAAGATGTGTCTTGCGCAACGCTGGGTGCCACCTACCAGGGCCTACTCAACCTATCCCACCAGCTCCAAAACATTCAACCACAACCCTCTGCTCTGGAATCGCCTCCTAAATTCAAGGAGTCCAAGCCCTTTAACGGGAAGGCAATCAGAGTTGAACCATTCATAAAGGATATGGAGGACTCCATTTTCCTCCTTGGTTCGACGCTTCCCACGGACAAACACAAGACAATCTACTTCACCACTTATCTAGGATCCGGGACACCCAAAGATTGGCAGAGGTTGATCTCAATCCAGTCCCTGGAGGTTTTTGATAGCTGGACCAACTTTTTAGCAGCATTCAGGAAGCATTTCGGGGATTCCAACTTCATCTCCACCATGCAGACAAAGATCGACAATCTTGCTCAGACAGGGTCCGTGGCTGCCTATGCCTCTCGATTCCAGGAATACATTGTTCACCTACAACACAACGAGGCCACTAGGATTCACTTCTTTAAGGGGGGTCTTCAATCGGAGGTCAAGGACGCACTGGTCAATGTTCCCAAGGAAAACACGCCGAAAACCCTGAAAGTGTACATGGACTTTGTCATTAACTCGGATAATCAAATCAATGACCATGAAACTGAACGCAAACTAGATGCCAAACAAGCTATGAAATCCACACCTACCAACGGATCTCATAAAAATGGTTCGAATGGCACTTCGAACAGTTCAAACGGCAACAGGAATGGGAAAACCAAATCATCCACCATGGTCTCGACCCCACCTTCCACCCATGCCTCTTCATCTTCACTTCCAATGGGTGAACCAATGGACATAGACGCTATATGTACAGGTCCCCGCCAACGTCTTACGCAGGAACAAAGAGACTACCATAAAAAGAACGGTCTATGTTCTTACTGTGGCGGAAAGGACCATGTGGTCCCCAATTGTCCCAACATGTCGCCCAAAGCTAAGAAGGTTTACGAAGATCGCGTTGCCAGGCTGAAATCTGGCTCGGTAAAAGCTTAACCAAGTGCTTTTCAGTCCCTGGGCACTCGGTCAACGCCGGGACTCGTTCACAATCACCAACACCGGGTGCTCATTATACCCGCCAAACCCACGGCAAATATACCACGAAGATTCTATCAGCTCTGCTATTTATTCACGCCATTAATTCGCCAGACCGTCACTTCATAATCGCTGTAAAGCTCCAATTACCCAACAATACATTTATTTTTACCTACGCTTTGGTGGATTCTGGTGCTTCCATATCATGCATCTCAAACAAATTCGCTGTGCGACACTTGCTACCTCACAGGACAAAAGATATTGCTATTCCTGTGATGGCCGTTGACGACTGTCCCATCTCGTCTGGGCTGATCACCCAAGATGTTACTCTTCCCCTTCCCATTTCCAATCACTCAGAACTTCGTCCACATGCAGTGGTTGAAGTAGAATACCCAATCATCTTAGGACTCAATTGGCTTTGGTCCCACAATCGCCTCATAGATTGGGCAGACTCAACTAACAGTCTGTCCTGTTGCTCTCTCACCTCCCCTGTGGTTGTTCACGCAAAGGGCCCTGGTCCTCTGCCTGTGCAACCCCCAGCCTCACTCTCATCCGTGCGCATTGAAGGCTTCGGTCTCTTGGGCCAATCACCTACAAACTGGGTAAACTCGAAATTCCCGAAGACTATTCCAAAGATTATTCTTCAGGGACCTAAATTCCACTCACCCTTCTACTCTCACCTTTCTAGCTTCCTTTGGCAACAAGAACGGCATATACGAAACAATTCACACGACGTTCCCTAAGCCACTGGAGTTTCTCACACCCCCGGACACTGAACCTAACGTCAAAGTGGTCATTCAACGCAAATTTGCTAAAATCACTCAAGACAACCCAACTTCTGTGTGCCTACTCCGATTCCACGACTCTACAACACAGGTTTACATTAATTCGTTCAAAACGAGTCCCTCCAACATGACCACCAACAATCCGCCTCCCCCAGAGCCTCATGACAAAGACTACCCGAAATACATACCGGACAAATACATAGACTTTAAGGAATCTGTGTTCAACCCTCTGGAGTTTGAAAAGCTACCAGAACACCATCCGTTTGATATTGATATTGAGTTAGAGGATGGCATTTCTCCTCCGTTCAGTGCGATGTACAAACTTACGCCTAACACAGGATGCAATTCACTGTAATGCCAAGAGAATTATATGTGAATTATGCTGGAATTTCTTTTTGAGCACGTTTGGGGTTGATGAGTATTTCCAAGTCAGTGTTACACAAGAAGTACATTTGGTTTGATCCATATAGAAATTTCATGGGGATGTATTATGTAAGGAAGAATGCAGCAAGTATGAATGGAGCAAATCACCTGGTTATGTAATAACAATACATAAACTAATGTGGAAGTACATTAGAATTTTGCTTAATAGATTAAAGAACACAACATTCAGTCTTGGATTTGTAAGTGCAAGATAATTCCCATGTTCTGGAGTTGGAAATATGTATAAGATTATATGGTAATTTTATTTGACAAAAGAGAAACATAAACCCTGTGTACTACAATCTTGACAAAATCAGAAGTACACATGTTTTATGTATGGTGAACAGAAAGATTAACAGTTTACATAATATTTGCTGAGCATTATGTATAGTGTTATATGTCATGTATGGTATCTTTGACAAATCATTCTTGGATAATCTTGTTGTGTATTTCTTTGAGGGGGGAAGTGGAATTTTATATCATAAATTGGAGGGTGAAACATATTGCTTAGGAGATTATCAATGAAGTTTTAGAAGAGACCTTGCTGCTTTCTTGCATATTACCTGTATAATGTCAGAAGACTTTATGTTAGAATCATGCATGCAACTCTCTTCAATTGATTGCACTGGAATTTGACAGGTGATGGGACCCTTGAAAAAGATCTCAGAAATGTCAGGTAAGTAGAGACTGGTGAGTTGGTGAACATTGGAGGAGTAACAATTAATACCAATATAATACCACCTATGAAATACAAAAGGGAAAAATGTAAACATAATCTGACAAAGAGTTATGTAAGGGAAGTGTGCAGATGTAAGAGTTCTCTTGTTTGATGCCAACAGCGTACTTTCATCCTTTAGTGACACCAAGGCCATCCTCCAGTGATCCTCTTTGCACAGGATGCCATATTGGGGAAATCATAGAAAGCCATTCATGTGCTTCACATCCTGCCACCAGCCCACCATTATCCTCCAGTTATCCTCTTGACATGGGATGCCCATTTCATTGCCATTCTTTCTTCACCCAGATTGATTCTGTCACAACAGGAGCGTCAGTGAACATGGTTAGTCTTGATTGCCTTAGAAGTCCATTACAATTCCAGCCCATAAGTTAAACAAGGGATTCAGTACATGTGTAATGTAGAAGGAAATGCTGACCCTCACCGTTTAAATCCAACCAACACTGGGCTTCTTCACCCTCTTTCTTGGCTACCTTGCAACATTTGTCTGTGTCCACCAAACATAGCACCAATATACTGTGTGAATCACTTCTCAGCTTCCGTCGTCTGTCTTCCCAGCACCAGAGCCCCCAGATATGGTCACAGAGGGGTTCCTGTGGTATGCATCCATGTTGTAGCATACTAACACCAAGGTCACTGACCTGTCTTAAAAGGATAGTCATGACCAGATGGCCACCCTATTGCAACCCTATGGCTAACCTATCAAACCAGGATAGTGATCCCTAGTGTCCCGTCCTGCTTATGCACTCTCTATGAAGGTGTGCTTCTCACATGCCCAGATGGTAGCTGTGGGGTGATAACAAGGTCTCCAGCTGGTCCCAAGAACATAGCTATTGGATTACCACAAGGTTGACATCCCATCTGAACAGGGTTGCCACAGGGCTGTGATGGGGTGGCCATTCTGTTATGATGGGTTAGCCAGAGGGGTGCAATGGGGTCACCATCCTGCTCTGATAGGCTAGTCATAGGGTTGCAAGAACAGGGTGCCATCATGCCCAGATGTGTTGAAGGTGTTGAGTGTCTATATACTTGATTACAGGACTCTTTCGTTTACTAACTTCTCCATATATGTACATGTACTCTCTTTATTCTTTCACTATCACTGTGTCAAACTGAGGAGATCAGTACTTTTGTTATTTCATTCTCTTTCTAGTCACTGATAGTATGTTAGTTTACTCCATATGCATTCACACTCTATAGCCTTGTCTTTCCTTTTCATAGAGGCTATGTGCAAAACTTCAAGGATTTTCCAGGCTTAGACCATGTTTGAGACACAGTTTGGATCACTGCATTCATTTCCAATTTCCCCACCTTTCCTGGTGGCTTCTCTATAATTCAAACAACAGAAACAAATCACTCAGATCTGTTGATCATCCCTTACCATGGCCAATACCAATTCCAGGAACCCTTTCTGGACTTGTGCAGATCAATCAATATCTCCAGATCAAACACATGAC
>JANHQD010002213.1:0-26170 GCA_024721195.1 Marasmius sp. AFHP31
CTTCATCTACAAGCGAACTCTCCCTGACACCCTCCTCCAAATAGAACCGACGCCCTGGCTGGTGGCTCCTCCTCGCTGACGACAAAAGCTCTCGCGTTGTCGTTCCGCCTATGAAGATCACCCACGTTCCTTACGTCAACTCCGACGCTCCCAATGAGAGGGACTACCGGTCATACAAAATCCAATTCCAAGCACCGAACGGACCTGGGTTGTTCACCTGGAAGATTTACCTCATCAGTGACACCTTCGTCGGAGAGGAGGTATCGAGGACGATGACGGTCAGTCGCCATTGACCTTATAGAATCTAACTTGCTCACCCTTATCACAATTCCAGCTCAAAATTGACGATGCATCAGCGCTCGATACTCAGGATGCTCCGGAAGACGAGATCTCCGACCCCGAGGAAGACTCACTCGCTGGGCAGATGGCTGCGATGAGAGGAGGCCCGGTGAAGAAGTCTCCACAGGATGAGGAGAGCGATGAGGAGAGTAGCACCGATGACGACCAGGAGAGCGAGGATGATAGTAGCAGCGATGATGATTAGTGTTTTAGTCATCGTATGCTATGCCAACTAGCTATCGGGATATTTATGCATCAAGGAGCCCGCGAGGCGAGAGAGAAAGAGGGCAGCTTTGGACTACGGCGAATCGACGGCTCTTGACCCTCTGATACAAGAACTAGAATATCTCCGTATCAGTACAGGATGTGTTCGGATTTACTCGAGTAGCTACTTCACTAGTCATGCCCTATCATAATACAGTAGCTTCCCTCGCTCTCCGATCAAATTCAACCGCCTCATCAATGAGTCTAATGATCTCGTCTTCTGGCCATAAATCATCGGGCATCGGGATGTTCACAGTCAGTGTGGTTTTTCTAACAAAAGTGAGTGAGTACTCCATCCGCCCACTAGGCAAAAACTATACGCACCTGTCAATCCCATCCCTCCGTGCTTCAACCTCTACAGACAGCCCAAGAGAATCCATGGTTGCCTTGATCTCAACCTCCCCCTCGCCGGGTGGTAGACCAAGCGTCCCAAGAAGCACAGTACTATTCATGTACCTCCCAAACCCACCGTGGATCCGGATATCACCAGTGGTTATATTGAACCTACTCGCCGTTATTTATTAGCTCAAAAGGAACACGCAACCGGTGCGCTGGCGGCTGTACACACACCTCTTTGTCCTCTGCGTAGGGAGAACCCAGTTTCGCGGGATGATCACGCCAAGTACCCCATCGTTCACTTCGACGCTGATGTCCATGGTTGAGATAGAGAAACACCCGATGCATCCCTGTTCGTAGTCCGAGTAGGCAACAACAGCGTGACGGGCTGCGCCTATGATGGCGGCGGTGTCTGGTGTGATTCCAGTCTTGTCGGAGTAATAATGGGAGATAACAGTGACGTTGGGGAACGCAAGTGCGAGGAGTTTGGTTACGAGTGGGTGTGTCGAAGATTTGCCGCTCAGGACGATCTAGAATGAGAATGATAAGAGGAAGTGGGATGATTACCAGCATGACTACGTACCTGGTCAAGGTTCCCTATACCCGCTTTGTGTTCGTATATTGCAGTTGACCGTAGAGTCTTCATCGACAAGTCTACCGTCCGGAAGAATAGATCCCGGTACAAATTGTAGAAGATATCCTTCGTCAAAATCGTCGAGATATCAGGGTATCCAAGTTCCGCGAATACGACCTCGACAGAGTCACCATCAACAGAAAACAACTCGACCCTTGCCTTCCTAGCTATTGCCTTCATTCTATTCTCCTCCACACTCGGTATCTCCCGTACTTTGTCATACCACTCCCACACGTCCGGAAAGACCTTCCGACCGAATTGCGCTAAAAGCCACTCTTCGAGTCTATCTTCAATTTGCATGTGCTCCGAGCCGAGAACCTCTATTACACCGTCTTCGAGGAGAGACGCGGTAACCTCGAATGGTGCCATCTCTTCCAGATCCAAGTGGTACGTGAGGACATAATTTTCTTCGGGGTTTTCGAGTAGACCGTGTGCGGAGATTGTTGCTACACAGTGTTTTACAACCCTAAGGATTTGGAGGGATGGTGGGGAGCTTGGAATCGAGGTGTCTTCATCAAGATGAACAGGTGCAATACTGAGAAGTGCAGAACGGTGATTTCCCGCACGAGCTGAGTTTTCCAAGTCTGGGGGTCAAGGGAGTTCGAATGAGCGAATAGGGCGGCATGACGGACCTGTGGGTACCACAATTAACGCAGAAGTGACTGTGTGATTGTAGAAAGCCGACGCTAGTTGTTTAAGGTGGTTCAAGAATCCCAGCACGAGCTGAGCGGGAGTCTGTGTCTCGTCAGTCCGCTTGCAGGCCAAAAAAGAAAACAATCATTCACGTACGTATGTGATTGTTTGGCCATTTTTGAGTGTGGTGGATAGCTCGGGTGTAGAAGAGAGGCGCCTGAAAGAAAAAGCTCCCTAAACGAGAATTCATTGAATGACATGCAAGTCAGGCTTACGATTGCCTGGAAGAATCGCGTAGGCCATCGAGGAGAGCCGTCTCTCCCCGCTCCCGCTGATCAGCGGGTGGTGTTATCAAGTCCACGTAGCGTAAGATATCGTGAATCACAGTTCCGTCGATTACATCGGGGCATGCATGGCCATACCTATTGCACAGTTTTTGAGAGGCTGTTATACGATACGAACGCAAAGGAACAACTCACGCTAACGTCCCGTCCACGCCAAAACACGCCCTTGTTGGTATTCTTGACCTTCCCATATCATCCTTGAGGATGTCGATGTGGTCCTTGTCTTCCACTGCGAGACTAACGAATATGCTGTCAAGAGACTGCGAGGGAAACTGAGATACCCCACGCACCCAACCTGGGCATATCTGTAAGAAATAGAATGTCCATTGTCAGTTGTAAGGTCGAGCATACGCGTACGGTACGCACGATGAACCCAAATCTAGAGCAGACCCAAGTTCAGCATCTCAATTTAGTAAGTACGATGTTCAAGTTCCAACGTACCGATGGCAATCACTGGACCGACTTCAGAAGGCCAACTAAGTACGGTCGATTGAGACAATACAACAACCAGTCGCTGCAGAAGAGAGAGAGCTAAGAGTAGCATGAAGAGGAGAAATAGGGACGTGGCTGTCCATGGCCGTCGTTGACAGACCCTTGACCGGATAAGATTAGATTTTCCATCTGTATCGTCGTGCCTGGAGACCTGGTCAATGCGTGAGAATAGTTCAGCAAAACTTCGCATCCCACTTTCGTTCTTGGGTTTGCTTCGCCCTGCTCATCTCTAGGCCTCGAGGGCTGGCACTGAGCCCGGTCTGACGAGAATAATGCATACTATGACTATGGAGACCTTTGGTGGCATCCGTCCCTATCTCGGACCATAGATCACAAACGTACCGAACATTCAAAGATCTGCTGGTCGTCAATCGACGATGATTTATCAATGTCGGGTACTCAAGCAAGAGATACAACAATCAATGTTCTTCGGCCGAGCGTGAGGCTCAAAAGACCTCAAATTCAACCATCGACGAATCATGATTAATGAGCATCGGGCTCAATCCGGACGATGGAGAAGACTCTTTCTAAGGAATGTCACGACTCACCTCGAGCATGGTCCATCTCTGTACGCTCGCAAGTAACTCTTTTCGTGCGCGCGCGACAAATAGTACATATTCAAGCCCATCGCAGAAATATACAAAGACTACTAGTACATTACGAGTGCTGAAGAAGCCGAAAACATTAACGTTCAAGAAGAGTCGAAATCCCACATCACCTCCCAACCACGGTGTCTTCAATTCCCTCTTTGCTTTCACGCTTCCTTTTAGCGAGACGAGGTGCGGATCTTCGATATAAACTTCGACCATCCGGAAAGCGGAGTGGAACGAAGTACAATAGCATTGCTCTGGGGGTCGGACTCGTACTGGGGGCCCGGGGCGTCCACTTCGCTCGGTTCAAACTCGAACGGGTCTGTTGGAATGACAGTAAGAAGTGTGGGGATTCCGCAAAGTGGAAGCTTTCAACTTGCCTGTCACGAGTTCATCTTCTTCATGTATGGTGCTCAGACTCTCCGTTGATTGACACCAGAAATCAAATTCTTGCGCTCGTAGAGCGGCATATGGATCCCCTGGGAGGAAGGATCAGTACTCGACAGATTCAGAAGGAAGAAAAGGTAGTTACCGTATATCAGCTCCGGATAGTCATGCTCTCGTGCATATTCCCTCCCATTCCAATCATAATCTCTCGATCTCAGATGCTCGTAGACCAAATCATAGTCCTCCCTCAACCAATGAGACCCAACCCAGTACTTTAATTCCAGCTTGGGAATACCAAGTTCCTCCCATTTCTCCTCGCCGATAGCTTCTTTACCATGCGGATCATGGCTCCAATAAAACAAAGGTTGGGGAAGTGGGTATGGTACGCAATGCATATTGTTGATGATTTTGATGGGTAGAGGCGGCACGAAGAGGTATGTGGGTTTAGAGGATGTTATGGGGTCATGATGGAAGGTGGTTTTGAGGAAGAATCCGACTTGATTGACATAAACTGAGTGGATGGAAAGATAAGACGAGGAAGGTGGGGGAGACTCAGTGCACACTTACCAACTTGCCTCGCATCCTCCCAGTTGTTGAGGAAGAGGAAGGGAAGAGACTGGCAGAGGAACGCGGTTCGAAGTTGGTTGTGGTTTCTCTCTGGAACCTGCCAGCCGAAATCGAGGTTGACTTGGAAATCACCAGTCTTGCGGAACGAAAAGTCGACTCGCCATGTCACTAAATCTGATCAGTAGATAGAAGTCAGAATTAATCGGTGGACGTACCTGAGCTTGAAAAATTTGCTTTGACGTCGGGGTGCAGACTCTTGCAAATCCACTCGAGTGGAGGAGGGGAAGGAAAGTGGGCGAGGATTTCGGCTTTGTTCAAGTCGACAACTGCCCCGAAAGTCAAGAAGCCGTGTTTGGCAGCGCTTGACAGATCGCCATCCCACCTCCATCCCGATGACGCAAGCAGGCACAAAACATCGCCAAGTGTTTCCTCAACGCAGGCGACGATTTCGGCGGTGTCGAGTTGTCGGGTGGTGTCTTGGCGAAGTGGGGGGAGGTGGTTGGGGAATGGCTCAAGGTATTCTTCACTCGGTGGGTCGAGGGCGACAGAAGCTGGGTCATACTGCCAAGTGAGAGTTTTGAGGTTCACTGACCAATCCCTCCAACGATGCGTAACCTGGTTGCGTTTACTAAGTAGTCGATAATGGGAATAACCACCTCACCGTAAATACCACCGTCTCATCGTCACGCAAAGATTCAAATGCAGTCCGCTAAGGACACTCACTGTCAGTTGTGACACAAAGATCAAGGGCACAACATACAAGTGTATAGTCAAAGTAGTAATATACAATCTGATTCGTTTTCCATAACTGATCTGCATATCCTTGTCCATCCGCAAGTTCTACAGTATATATATTAGCACCCACAACCAAAAAATCCTAACAAAAAAACCTACCATCATGTGCGATAAATGCCGATAGGTTGGATCCACCGAACGCAAAGAGCTGCGTGAGGAATGGCGACCTGGACAACGTCAGCATCAACATAAGGATAGGCTACTGGATGGCATACCTCAGCAAAGTCGCTGCCTTTAGGATGCATTCCAAAACCTGCCACAAGTCGATAGCATATTCCACCAGATTCCAAAACCACAGCTCACCGAATTGAACCCGTCATCGCTCTCGCCCGCCGACTCATACGTCGTCACGGTGAACATCCCTTCAACCCCGACGATGCTCGCAGTTCGTCTCGTCTTCCTTACCTTGACTATCTGGGATTCCGGCAATGTTGATGTCCCGCCTCCAGACTCGCGCTTGATGGCGACCGGAATGACTTGAGATAAAAGCTGGCGCCGATAAACAAGGTCACCGTCAATGATGCGTCGATAGGTTTTCCCATACTAGAAGGAAGGATTAGCGGAGACCCACGTTCCACGAGTTATACACGCACCAACACGACTCGATCCTCTGCATGAGTGCACTGAGGAGGATTGTTAATAACAGCATTTCCATATACAGTTGGAAAAGTAGCATTGGCTCCTATAGTCGTGCCGTAGGCATTGGCGAAATATGTTGAACCGCTCATCAAATGGGGCGAAGGGGGGGAGGGGAAAGTGGGGGGAGAAAGGAAAGAGTTGTTGCGACTAAGAATTGCTGTCGTGGGCAACACAGCCCTCCTCATACACATGTCCAAATCGCCGCCATATCTCCTACTACTGACACGGTCACCTGGTGTGTCCCCAGCTTTTTTGTACGGGTTCGATGAAAATCTACGAGAAACGGGTTCCCTCAATGACAAAGGTTGTGCCCAGAGAGGGCGGGGTCAAGAGGGAAGCATGAGGATTGTAGGACTTGGAAATCCGTCGGCATATTCTAGGATGAAGACGACGAGGAAGTCCACTATTCGATGAGGAACCAGCAGTCAGCGACGGTGATGGTGATGAGCTCGGGAACGAGAACGACTTGAACATCATGATGAGGACCGTACCTTTTTCCCCTCCAGATCTGCTGTTATTTTCTCGTATCCTTCGGTGATCAGTTCCTGCCCACCATGATGACACCCATGAACCATCCCTCAAGTTTTCCCTCTGATTCGGATTCGGCGCAACGCCTGCAACGAAACGAACGTAGTCAGTATTCTCTTCCTCCAGAGTAGAACGGAAGTTCCTCACCCCGACTATGGATTCGTCGCAATCAATCATCAACCTAAATCCGAAACGGGCTTGGGCGCGTCCGAGTTAGTCAACAGTTACGTCGATAACCATTCTCGTATCTCGTTCCTTCGCCTTATCACTGGCGTAGCTAGAGATCTGGCATTTCCAGTCATAACCTGGGGCATGCTGTCTACTGCCATGAAAGCCAGGTCAGCAAGACGTAACCGGAGAGAAAAGGCAGAGAACCGTACCCAAAGCCCTAGTACCCCGTCATTCCAGCATTCCGTTGAGTGGTTTCGTCCTCTGTCTTCGGTCCTGGTCCTTCGAAGTATCCTGAGTATGCCTCCCGGATCTAAGGTCGAGTTTTGAGACCTTCCAAGAGGAAAACTACAATCGTGAGATAGGTAGAGAGTTTCGGTGAGTTGGTGGAGTAGACGGCAGAGAGCAAGATCGAATATATCGAATGCCTCAGTTCCTCAGAGGAGAGTCTTGAGAAGTTTGAGCATAGATGAGGAGGAGGAAGGGTGAATGGGAAGGACGTCGTAGAGAGGGTGGTGGTATTGTTGATTCGGTGTGCGACGTGCGTCAGACTCACGTTCAACATGAGAATCGAAATTCTCTATGGATATCCCCCTCATCTCAGAAGGGTGACGTGAACATCTTTTTCGTGCATTTTCAGCTCGCAAGAACGCGTCCCGAAGACAATAAATCGCGATGGAGAGCCAAGCTTTCAAGTCTGGCTCGAACTGAAGTCAGTAAAGGTCCATATTCGTGTTGATAGCTTGACTCACAGCTTCCATCCAGGCGAGAATGTTTCACACTCATACGTGAGTGATATTCCGGTGAATTCCACCCAACGTGCAGCAAAATCGGAGGTGGCCAGTCGTGGTTACTGTAAAAGAAGCCTTGATGCACGGGCGCTTATACGGACAACAAATTCTCGCCTCGACGGCCACCATCAATCATGCCTCAGAACATTTGCCATTCACCTTCCCATTATTTCGCCTCCCCACCTCGAACCAACGCCCTCTTTTTAACTCGTACGGTTCATTCCCGCATCGTTGAAACGCTATCAGTTTTGTTGTACCTCGTCAGCGCCCTTTCGTCGGAGTGGAGTGGGGACCGACAAGATTTAGATGGGAAGGCATCGGTGGACGAAATGGCATAGCATAAGCTAGACTTCAAAATGACAGGTACGTGAGCATGCATCTATATTACCGAGAATCACGACTGAACAGCCCAGCTTAACGTCTCTCCCTTCTACCGTTCACACCAATCGGGACGCCTCTCGATTAGGGTGCAATGAGAAATACACCAGTCTCAAGTTACAGCCGTGGTCAAGCAGGGTGGCCGATTGGGAACCTCATGGAGCAGGCAAACCACCCAGACTTGGAAAGGAAGACGACGCCAGACCCGAGGATTCCCCCCGACCCGCCCACTCTCGAGTTTACGACATACTTGAGTGGTATGCCAGTGCACGTCCAAGACGACTCGGATACGAGAGAGAGCTTGACAGTGAGATTCTCCATCCAACGCTTTCCTGGCAACTCCAACCCCAACCCATTCGGCATCGACCCCACAACCGTACGGGATGACGGGAAGTTACAGTTTACTCGATCCGATGTACCTCAAGTCTTCTCGATGCACTCTTGACACCATTTTATGCAATTGGCGCATCGTGGATCATTCGAGCCCTCCTTCCTCGCCTCGCCCAACTTCCTGGGAATAAAACACTTCGAGTCGAGCGGAGGATACCGATGATATTGCTACCCAGCTGGAGCAAAAGGGTAACGGTGGGACGGAGGATATGAAGAAGGCAGTTGACGAGTGGCTCGAGGTGGGTTGTCTTGAGATAGCTGGAGAAGTTCGGTGCGCACGCCAAGGCAGATTTTTCATCGAACGCCTCCCCGTTAACTCCACCTACAGCCCTCCACGGTACCCGCTCCTGGGCCCACATCCATATTGCGAGCCTGACACAAACTCTCACCCACACGGGACGACAGGAGAATGCCAATTCGATGCACCTCAAGTCGTCCATCCCGATGTCACCAGTTCACGCAATTGTGTCGCTTCTGACACGCAATAAGCCTTTACGAGTCCGTGTTCGTTACCCAACAACTCCTACCCCAGAACCTCTCTGTCTTGCTCGTCCTCCTGGTATCAAACACCCAGAGGTCGTGGGCGAGAACGACATCGACGGTATTGCCACCCCAGGGTGACGTTCATGCCGCAGATATGGGGGTGGTTGATGAACGGGGTCGTGCGCATGTTTTAGGCTTGAAAAGTGACCAGGAGGTGAGTCTACGTACTTATTCTCAATGATCGCAATACTCATGACACTCATCAGCAGTTCTCTCTTCTATCGTCCATTCAAGACGTCTTCTCGACTTGGGGCGCCTCACGATGAGGACGTAACCGGCGATCGACCAACTTCACGGTACAACCGTGGCTCAGCAAGGTGAACCTACCAGACTCAGAGCGAGTCCGAAAGGAAGACTACGGAATCAACCCGCTCTCGGACTTACAACACGAGTTTGGTGGCATATCAGTGTACGTCCCAGAGGATACGGTGAAGGCTGTGGGGAGGTGTGTTTAGGGTAGACACATTGTATCTATACATAACTTTTGAGAATGACAACGCGTCGAAAGTGAAGGAAAAACAGAGAAAATAAGTATTGGCACTCGATGATGAACCTGTACAGTAACCACATCGTTCAGCATCAGAGGAGGAAGCGGCGACTGAATCTGATGATTCGGCAAGCGCCCGTAATTCGCTTGGTCCCAACGACAACGACGCTACTCAAATTCGACATCTTCGACCTCAACCTCCTTTCTGACCCACTGGAATTTGCACTAGTTCCAGCACTTACTGGTTTACACCAAATGTCCAATGACCTACGCACCAGCTGTCTGGAATCTCAAGCTTAACTCGCTTTCTAAGCCGCATCAGGCATCGGGATAGTCGGATAACTTGAACAATGGCAGCAGGGATTGACCGAGCTAGAAGCTAGACGCGGTGGAAGGCTTTCTCTTGACGCAGAGCTCGGGCTCTCGGACATTACACAGTTCCCGTCGTGCTTTCTCTCGCACTCTGACCCTTTCTCATCATCTAACATGCATCCGGATTCCGCAAGCCTTCATACGATTCACCCTGCGCCAACACAACACCTTCGACTACTGTATCGAATCCTACTCGAGCGCCGTGGTGAAGAGGCAACGAAGACAGCGAGGAGATAGATGACCTTCGGTGACGGCGATGCGTACTCAAAGTCCAGGTATCGTTGATTGTCCAAGACGACGTGAACCCATCTCCATCTGTTGGGCTTGAATTTCATATGCCCTTTTCAAGGCCCAGATACGGGGTTCATTCCACACGTCGCCGGCGCAATTTGTACTGGATCAGACTCATAAATCTCCTCTACCTCCACCTTCATCTATTGCGTCGTCCTCGAGCCTACAGCACCAGTTGAAGTTATTCTGGCCCGTTTAGCGACTCCGTACCCTTTCTTAGACGGCATGTTTCTCTCCTGCGTTGAAGCTGCTCTTGGAGCTTGGACTCCTCTGGTTCTTAGGGCGATCGTCAGGAACTGGCACTGGTCAGGGGTCGACGAGGTACTCACTATGATAAATCCCCTGGATTCGCAGATGGACCGTGCACTCTGGGACCCCGTCTGTCTGGATCCTCGTTTGTTACCGTTGGGCAACCTCACCGAAGCACTGGAGAATTGGCCCTCGAACCAGGCCCTGATCGCAGACGAACATTTGGGCTCAATCCGGGCAACGGAGAAGAGGAATGTCAGACCCGACTCGAGTCTGGCGTACTTTCGTCCCCGTGTATGCTCATACGTCGCTCATTCTGCCACGTTATGTACTCACCAAGCGTGTGGTAAGGCCACAGAGTAGCAGGTTTCACGTACGAGAGCAAGATATATGACCCTTTGGGCATCAAAATGGGAACGCCAGAGAAAGCAATCAAGTCTCATTTCAGGAAGCCCTCAAAGTCGTAGTACGTATAAGGTTTCTCGGCGGTCTGGGAGGTCTCGATACTCAGGATGCTCCGGAAGACGAGATCTCCGACCCTGAGGAAGACTCACTCGCTGGGCAGATGGCTGCAATGAGAGGAGGCCCGGTGAAGAGGTCTCCACAGGATGAGGAGAGCGATGAGGAGAGTAGCACCGATGACGACCAGGAGAGCGAGGACGATAGTAGCAGCGATGATGATTAGTGTTTAAGTTTTTCGTATGCTATGCCAACTAGCTATCAGGATATTTATGCATCAAGGAGCCCGCGAGGCGAGAAAGAGGGCAGCTTTGGACTACGGCGAATCGACGGCTCTTGACCCTCTGATAAAAGAACTAGAATATCTCTGTATCAGTACAGGATGTGTTCGGATTTACTTGAGTAGCTAATTCGCTGGACGTGCCCTATCATAATTCGATAGCTTCCCTCGCTCTCCGATCAAATTCAACCGCCTCATCAATGAGTCTGATAATCTCGTCTTCTGGCCATAGATCATCGGGCATCGGGATGTTCACAGTCAGCGTGGTGATTCTAGCAGTAGGTGAGTGAGTGCCCCATCCACCCACTAGGCAGAAGCTATACGCACCCGTCAATCCCATCCCTCTGCGTCTTAATCTCTACAGACAGGCCAAGAGAATCTACAGTTGCCTTGACCGTGACCTCCCCCTCGCCAGGCGGTAGACCAAGCGTCCCAAGGAGCACAGTACTATTCGTATACCTCCCAAACCCGCCGTGAACCCGAATCTCACTGGTGGTTATATTGAACCTACTCACTATCTATCAGCTCGAAGGAACACGCAACCGGTGCGCTGGCGGCTGTACACACACCTCTTTGTCCTCTGCGTAGGGAGAACCCAGTTTCGGGGAACGATCACGCCAACAACCCCATCGTTCAATTCAACGCTAATGTCCATGGTCGAGATAGAGAAACATCCGATGCATCCCTGTTCGTAGTCCGAGTAGGCAACAACAGCGTGACGGGCTGCGCCTATGACAGCGGCAGTCTCTGGTGTGATTCCAGTCTTGTTCGAGTCAACGTCGGAGTAAGAATGGGAGATAACAGTGACGTTGGGGAACGCAAGTGCGAGGAGTTCGGTTATGAGTGGGTGTGTCGAAGACTTGCCGCTCAGGACGATCTGGAATGAGAATGATAAGAGCGAGTGGGATAATTACTAGCATGACTTCGTACCTGGTCAAAGTTCCCTATACCCGGTTTATGTTCGTAAATGGCGGTTGATCGTAGAACCTTCATTGACAAGTCTACCGTCCGGAAAATCAGATCCCGGTACAAACCGTAGAAGATATCCTTGGTCAAAATCGTCGAGATATCATGGTACCCAAATTCCGCGAATACGACCTCGACAGAGTCACCGTCGACAGAGAACAACTCCACCCTCGCCTTCCTAGCCATCTCCTTCACTCTATCCCCCTCCACAGTCGGTATCTCCTGTATTTTGTTATACCACTCCCACACGTCCGGAAAGACCTTCCGACCGAGTTCCACTAAAAGCCACTCCTCGAGTCTATCTTCGAGTTCCATATGCTCAGAGCCGAGAACTTCTATTACACCATCTTCGAGGAGAGACGCGGTAACCTCGAATGGCGCCATCCCTTCCAGATCCAGATGGTATGTGAGGACATACTTTTCTTCGGGGTTATCGAGCAGACCGTGTGCGGAGATTGTTGCTACACAGTACTTTATAACCCTGAGAATTTTGAGGGATGGTGGGGAGTTTGGGATCGAGGTGTCTTCATTAGGATGAACAGGTGCGATACTGAGAAATACAGAACGGTATTTTTCTGCATGAGCTGGGTTTTTCCGAGTCTGGGGGTCAAGGGATTTCGAATGAGTGAATGGGACTTGACACACACCTGTGGGTACCACGATCAACGCAGATGTAATTGTGTGATTGTAGTAAGACGACGCTAGTTGTTGTAGGTGGTTCAAGAATCCCAGCACAAGCTGAGCGGGAGTCTGTGTCTCGTCAGGAGTCCGCTTGCAGGCCAAAAAAGAAAACAATCATTCACGTACGTATGTGATCGTTTGACCATTTTCAAGTGTGGTGGATAGTTCAGGTGGTCCTTTTGGTGTAGAAGGGCGGAACCTGAGACAAAAAGCCGCCTAAGCGAGAATTATTGAATGGCATGGACGTTAAACTTACGCTTGCTTGGAAGAATAACGTAGACCATCGAGGAGAGTCGTCTCTCCCCGTTCCCGTGCATCACCGGGTGGTGATATCAAGTCCACGTAGCGCAAGATATCGTGGATCACAGATCCGTCCAGTACGTCGGGGCATGCGTGGCCATACCTATTTCACAGTTTTTGAGAGGCTTTCATACCATGCGAACGTCGAGGTGCGACTCACGCTAACGTCCCGTCCGCGGCAAAACATGCCCTTGTTGGTATTCTTGACCTTCCTATATCATCCTTGAGGATGTCGACACGGTACTTATCCTCCACCGCGAGACTAACGAATATGCTGTCAAGAGACTGCAAGGAGACCCGAGATACCCTCCCACGCACCCAACCTGGGCATACCTGTAAGAGATATAAAGTCAATTGTAATATCGAGCGTACGTGTATGCTACGCACGATGAACCCAAATCTAGAGCAGACCCAAGTTCAGCATCTCGATTTCAGTACAATGTTCAAGTTCCAACACACCGATGGCAATCACTGGCCCAACTTCAGAAGGCCAACTAAGTACGGTCGATTGAGACAATATAACAACCAGTCCCTGCAGAAGAGAGAGAGCTAAGAGTAGCATGAAGAGGAGAAATAGGGACGTGGCCGTCCATGACCGTCGTTGACAGACCCTTGGACCAGATAAGATTAGATTTTCCATCTGTATCGTGCCTGGCGACCTGGTCAATGCGTGAGAATAGTTCAGCAAAACTTCGCATCTCACTTTCGTTCTTGGGCTTCGCCCTGCTCTCCTCTAGACCTCTAGGGCTGGGACTGAGCCCGGTCTGACGAGAATAATGCATACTATGACTATGGAGACCTTTGGTGGCATCCCTCCTTATCCCGGACCATCGATCACAAACGTACCGAACATTCAAAGTTTTGCTGGTCGTCAATCGACGATGATTTATCAATGTCGGGTACTCAAGCAAGAGATACAACAATCAATGTTCTTCGGCCGAGCGTGAGGCTCATAAGACCTCAAATTAAACCATCGACGAATCATGATTAATGAGCATCGGGCTCAATCCGGACGACGGAGAAGACTCTTTGTAAGGGATTTCACGACTCACCTCGAGCATGGTCCATCTCTGTACGCTCGCAAGTAACTCTTTTCGTGCGCGCGCGACAAATAGTACATATTCAAGTCCATCGCAGAAATATACAAAGACTACTAGTACATTACGAGTGCTGAAGAAGCCGGAAACATTAACGTTCAAGAAGAGTCGAAATCCCACATCACCTCCCAACCACGGTGTCTTCAATTCCCTCTTTGCTTTCACGCTTCCTTTTAGCGAGACGAGGTGCGGATCTTCGGTATAAACTTCGACCATCCGGAAAGCGGAGTGGAACGAAGAACAATAGCATTGCTCGAGGTCTCGGACTCGTACTGGGGGCCCGGGGCATCCACCTCATTCGGTTCAGATTCGATCGGGTCCGCTGGAATGATAGTGAGAAGTGTAGGGATTTCACGAGGTGTAACCATTTTACTTGCCTGTTGCGAGTTCATTGTCTTCTTCGTGTATGGTGCTCAGACCCTCCATTGATGGACTCCAGAAATCAAATTCTTGCGCCTGTACTTCCGCCGACCGAACGTCATATGGATCCCCTGCGAGGAAAAATCAGTATTCAAAGGGTTTCAGAAGGGGGAAAAGGTAGTTACCGTATATCAGCTCCGGATAGTCATGCTCCCGCGCGTATTCCCTCCCATCCCAATCATAGTCTCTCAATATCAGATGATTGTAGACGAAATCATACTCCTCCCTAAACCAATGAGACCCAACCCAGTGCCTTAATTCCAGCTTGAGAATACCTAGTTCCTCCCAATTCTCTTCGGCGATAGCTTCTTTTCCTTGTGGATCGTGGCTCCAGAAAAACAAAGGTTGGGGCGGTGGGTATGGTACACAATTCATATTGTTGATGATTTTGATGGGTAGAGGCGGTACGAAGAGGTATGTGGGTTTGGAAGATATCGTAGGGTTGTGATGGAGGGTGGCTTTGAGGGTGAATCCGACTTGATCGACATAGACTGAGTGGATGAAAAGATAAGACGAGGAAGGCGGGAGAGTTTGAGCAGGCACTTACCAACTTTCCTCGCATCCTCGCGGTTGTTGAGGAAGGGAAGGGACTGGCAGAGGAAGGCGGTTCGATGTTGGTTGTGGTTTCTCTCTCGAATGCGCCAGCCGAAATCGAGGTTGACTTGGAAATCACCAGTCTTGCGGAAGGAAAAGTCAACTCGCCACGGCACTGAAACTGATGAGTAAATAGAAGTCGGAGTTAATCCGTGAACGTACCGGAGTTAGAAAAGCTCACTTTGACGCCGGGATGGTTGCTCTCGCAAAACAACTCAAGGGGAGGAGTGGAAGGAAAGTGGGCGAGGATTTCGGCTGTGTGCCCGTCGACAACCACCCCCAAAGTCAAGAAGCCGTGTTTGGCAGCGCTTGACAGATCGCCATCCCACCTCCATCCCGATGACGCAACCAGGCACAAAACATCGCCGAGTGTTTCCTCAACGCAGGCGACGATTTCGGCGGTGTCGAGTCGTCGAACGGTGTCTTGGCAAAGTGGGGGGAAGTGGTTGTAGAATGGTACGAGCTGGTCTTCACTCGGTGGGTCGAGGACAACAGAGGCTGGATCATATTGCCAACTGAAAGTCTTGAGGTTCACCGACCAATCCCTCCAACGATTCGCAACCTGATTGCTTTAGCTAAGTAGTCAATAATGGAAATAACCACCTCACCATAAATACCACCGAATCGTCATCGCGCAAAGCTTCAATTGCATTCCCCTAAGGACACTCACTGTCAGTTGTGACGCAAAGCTCAAGAGCGAAACATACATATGTATATCTGAGGTAGTAATATACAATCTGATTCGTTTCCCATGACTGATCTACATATCCGTGTCCATCCGCAAGTTCTACAATATATCAGCACTCACAACCAAAAATCCAAATAGAAAAACCTACCATCATGCGCGATCATTGCCGATAGGTTGGATCCGCTGAACGCAAAGAGCTGCGTGAGGAATGGCGACCTGGATGAACGTCAGTATCAATATAAGGATAGGCTACTGGATGGCACACCTCAGCGAAGTCGCTGCCTTTAGGATGCATTCCAAAACCTGCCACAAGTCGATAGCATATTCCACCAGATTCCAAAACCACAGCTCACCGATTCGAACCCGTCATTGCTCTCGCCCGCCGGCTCGTATGTCGTCACCGTAAATGTCCCTTCAACCCCGACGACGGTCGCAGTTTGTTTCGTCTTCCTAACCTGGACTACCTGAGATTCTGGCAATGTCAGTATTCCGCCTCCAGACTCCGGCTTGATGGCGACGGATATGACTTTGGATGAAAGCTGGCGCCGTAAAACAAGGTCGCCGTCGATGATCCGTCGATAGGTCTTCCCGTGCTAGAAGAAAGTATTAGCAGTGATCCATGTCATACGAGGCATCCGCACCACAACAACCCGATCCTCTCCATGAGGACATTGAGAAACATTGGTGATTGCGTCGCCATGAACAGTCCGAAAATCACCATTGTCCCCTATAATCGTGCCTCGGGCATTGGCGAGATATGTCGGACCGCTCATCGAATGGGGGTAAAGAGGGTGAGGGGGAAAGTGGGGGGAGAAGGAGAAGAGCTTTTGAGACTAAGAAATGCTGTCGTGAACTATAAAAGACAACACAGCCCTCCTCATGCACATGTCCCGAATCGCCGCCATATCTCCCACTACTGACACGGTCACCTGGTGTGTCCCCAGCTTTTTGTGCGAGTCCGATAGAAATCGACGAGAAACGGGTTACTTTGAGGTTAGGTTGCGTCCAGAGGGGGCGAGTTCAAGAAGGAAGCTTGAGGATCGTTGGACTTCAGTCCGTATTCTTCGATGAAGACGATGAGGAAGTCCACTATTCAACGAGGAACCAGCAATAGACGGCATGATGATGTTGAGCTCGGGAACAAGAATAACTTGAAGATGAAGAAGAACGTACCTTTTCCCCCTCTAGCTCTGCCTTTCTTTTCTCGTATCCTTCGGTGGTCAGTTCCTGGCCGCCACGATGAGACCCCCTCAAGATATCCCTCTGATTCGGCGCAACGCCTGCAACGAAAACTATGACCATGGATTTGTCGCGTTTGACCTCGAAATCCGAAACGGGCGTGTGCACGTCCGAGTTGGTCAACAGCAACGTCAATAACCGTTCTCGTGTATAGTTCAATCTGGTTCCTTCGCCTTATCATTCGCGTACCGAGAGACGTGGGACTTTACAGCCGTAGCTGCGGCATGCTTTCTCCTGCAACGAAAGCCAGGTCAGTAAGATGTATAAACAAAACGAAACCAAAGAGAAAAAGTGGAAAACCGTACCCAAAGCCCTAGTGCCTGTCATTCAAGCATTGCGCATTCCGTTGAGTGGTTTCCTCCTATGTCTTCGGTCCTTCAAGATATCCTGAGCATGCTGCCCGAATTGGAGGTCAAGCTTTGAGACCTTTAGGGAAAAGCATAATCGCGAGAGGTGGAGTTCCAGTGAGCTGGTAGAGTAGATAGCAGAGTTCAAGATCTAATATATCAAATGCCTCCGCTCCTCAGAGGAGAATCTTTAGAGGTTTGAGCATAGATGACGAGGAGGAAGGGTGAACGGGAAGGGCGTCGTAGAGAGGGTGGTATTGTTGATTCGGTGCGCGACATGTTCAACATGAGAATCGAAATTCTATATAGATATCCCCGGCATCTCAAAAGGGTGACATGAACATCTTTTCCGTGTCCTTTCGGCTCGTAAGAACGCGTCCTGGCGGCGATAAAACACGACGGAGGGCCAAGTCTGCCTCTGACTTTAGTCAGTAAAGGGCCATTTTCGCATTGATAATCTAGCTTACAGGTTCCATCTAGGCGAGAATATTTCTCGGTCTCGTATGAGTGATATTTCGGTGAATTACACCCAACGTACAGCAAGATCGGAGGAGGACTGGTCGTGGTTACTGTGAAGGAAGCCTGGATGCATGGGCGCTTATACGGACAACAAGATTCTCACCTCGACGACCACCAGCAATCATGCATCGTATTTCAAAACATTCGCCGTTCACCCATCTGTCCTTTCTTCACCTCCATACCTCATAAACAACTTTCCTCTTCTCGAGCCGTTCGAGCTCACTCGCGATGAGTTCCCAAAGAAAGCTATCAGTTTTGTTGTGCCTGGTCAGCACCCTTTCGCCGAAATGGAGGCTACATCTGCATGCGGTTGGGACTGGGACTTTGGTTTGGGAGATACGGATAGATGGGATCATAGAGCTTGCATTGGGCTTGAGAGTGACCGGTACGTGAGCTTGTATTTATATTCCCGAGAACCACGACTGAACGGCCCAGCTCTTTACGCCTCTCCCTTCTACCGTTCATACCAATCGGGACGCCTCTCGATTAGGGTGCAATGAGAAATACACCAGTCTCAAGTTACAGCCGTGGTCAAGCAGGGTGGCCGATTGGGAACCTCGTGGAGCAGGCAAACCACCCAGACTTGGAAAGGAAGACGACGACGCCAGACCTGAGGATTCCCCCCTACCCGCCCACTCTCGAGTTTACGACACTACTTGAGTGGTACGCCAGTGCATGTCCGAGACGCCTCGGATACGAAAGAGCTTAACAATGAGATTTTCCCTCCATCCAACACTTTCCTGGCAACTCCAACCCCGGCCCATTCAGTATCAACCCCACAATCGTACAGGATGACGGGAAGCTACAGGAGTCGATTTACCTCAAGTCTTCCTTCTCGATGCAATCATTGACACCATCTTATGCGATTGGCTCACTTCCGACCGTCGTCTACGCGTGGATCACTTGAGCACTCCTTGTTCGTCTCGCCCAGTTCACTGGGAACAAATCTTTAGAAGTTTCAATCGAGAATGCTTTGAGTCGAGGGTCGGATATTCATGATATTGCTACCCAGCTGGAGCAAAAGGGTTACGGTGGGACTGGGGATATGAAGAAGGCAGTTGACAAGCAGGTCGAGGTAGATCGTTTCGCGGTAGCTGGAGGTTCGGTACACATGCCAAGGCAGATTCTCTATCGGACGCCTCCCTATCAACTCCACCTCCAGCCCTCCACGATACCCGCTTCTGGGTCCACATCCATATCACCAGCCTGACCATCGATTCTCACCCACACAACATGGCAGGAGAACAGACAATTCGATGCCGCAAGTCGTCCTTTTATGTCACCGATTCACGCAATAAGCCTTTACGAGTCCGTGTTCGTTACCCAACCCCACCTACCCCAGAACCTCTCCGTCCCGTTCGCCCTCCCAGTACTGCACACCCGGAGGTCATGGACGAGAACGACATCGATTTCGGTATATGACATCAACGGTATTGCCACCCCATGGTAACGCTCGTGCTGCAGATATGGAGGTGGTTGATGAATGGAGTCGTGCGCATGTTTTGGGCTTGAAAAGTAACCGGGAGGTGAGCTTGCATCCTCATTCTCGATAATTACAACACTCATGACAGCTCATCGATATCAGCGGCTCTCTCTTCCGTCCATTCAAGACTTTGGCTTCTCGAATCGAGGTGCATCACGATGAGGACCTAACCATGGATCGACCAACTTCACGGTATAATCATGGCTCAGCAAGTGGGCCGGTTGTTTGTAGAGTTGAACTCAACAGACTCAGAGCGAGTCCGACAGGAAAACTACGAAATGACTCACTCTCGGGCTTACGACACGAGTTTGGCGGTATATCAGTGTACGTCTAAGAGGATACGGTGAAGCCTGTGGTGTTCACGGTTAACGTATCGTATCTATACAACGGCTTTTGTGAATCCATAACGCGTCAAAAGAGAATAAAAAACAGAGAAAATAAGCATTGGCGCCTGATGTCGATGAACCAGCAGAGACTCCGGGAATGAGCCCGTACAGTAACGTATGGTCCACATCGATTCGGCATGAATCTGGAAATTCAGCAAGCGCCCGTATGTCGCTTGGTCCCAACGACGATGCTACTCCAACTCGAAATCACGATGATTTCAACCTCAATCTTCGCTGGTACTAGCACTTCCTGGTTCACCCTCAAATGTCCAACGACCACCGCACCAGCTGTCTGGAATTCCAAGCTCGGCTCGATTTCTGAACTGTATCAAGCATCAAGATGGTGGGATAACTTTAACAATAGCAGAGGTTGACCGGGATAGAAGCTAGACGCAGCGGAAGGCTCTTTCTGGATGCAGAATTCGGGCTCTCGGACATTACACAGTGCCTGTCGTGCTTTCTCTCCTTCGGTTCTCCTCCGTACTCTGACCCTGTTGTCGTCATCCAGAACACATACGCCAGCCTCCGTACGATTCTCCCTGCACCAACACAACACCTGCGACTACTGTACCGAATCTTGTTCGAATGCCGCGGTTGAGATGCAACGAAGATAGCGAGGAGACTGGATGGTTTTCGGTGACGGAGATGTGTACTCAAAGTCCCACCATTGTTGATTGTTCAAGACGACGTGAACCCATCGCCATCTGTTACGCTTGGCTTTCGCATGCCCTTTTCACGGCCCAGACGTGGGCAGCTTTCTTCAAAGATATCAAAGACTCGCGAATCAGTGCCCTTGGGAAGTTATTCGAGTGGGAAAATCCAAGGGGTTCGGCGAAGGCGGATGAGCAGACCGAACTCGCTCGCCTCGAGAAGAAGATATCTTTAGAAGCTACCCAGTCCTGGGAGTCCGTCAAGTCCTTTGTTGGACTCGATGTCACGGCCGCCAACAGTCGTCGGAGAAGGTCGATGATCCTCTTGTATGCCCATCTGCTCAGGTTGGATGTGAGTGTCCCCAGTCTACAAACTGGTACGTCTTTATATGCAACCATCCTCCGAACCTCCCCTCTTATCTCGTTTTGTTGCATAGAACAAACCATCTTCTACAATTGGCTCATTTCCGACTGTCGTCTACGCGTGCATCACTCGAGACTTGGAATAAATCTTCAGAAGTTTCAAGCGAGAATGCTTCGAGTCAAGCGGAGGATATCGATGATATTGCTACTCGGCTGGAGCAAAAGGGTGACGGTGAGGATATGAAGAAGGTCGTTAACGAGTGGGTCGAGGTGAATCGTCTTGAGATAACTGGAGAGGTTCGGTGCGCATGCCAAGGCACATTCTTTCTCCTTGTCTTTGGCTAACATTGTTCATACTCACATCGTGCTGTCGCATCCTCTATCGTGACTTGTCGACCGACAGGTTTAGGATAACATCCCTCAGTCTCGAACCTGATAATGGTGATCACGGTTTACATGAGAAGCAACGAGAAAGATAACCAACACGTATTGAACACGAAGGAAGCCGAGATGATTGACCTCGTTGGACGAGGCGACCTTTGCTAGTTGCGCTCATGCCTCAGCCCGGGTATGTATCCATTTTGACCGCAAGCGAGCTTTCCCTGACATCGTTTTCAGATTAGGACCGGTGGCTCCTCGCTGGCAAGAAAGGCTCTCATGTTGTCATTTCCGTCTATGAGGATCACACACTTCCACGAACCCCGAGGAGCTACCGGTCGTATGGGGTATGGGAGAGAGTTCCGAGCGACGAGCGACCATGGGTATTCGCCTGTAGGATTATCTGTTCACGGACAGTGCACAGTACGTGTCGTGATTTCTTTCTCCTCCCTCCAACACTTTCCTACCATTGAGGAAGCATTTGCAACGCTCCATACAGTTCATCCTACGCCAACACAACACCTGCGATTTCGATAGCTGTACCTAACGGATGTCCACGAAGACGGCGAGACGACATGTACAGGCTGGCTTTCAATTATGGAGACGCGAGATCGCAGCGCCCGGACGTCGTTGAATCAGTTTTTAGCTAAAGAAAAACGACGTGAGCTTCTCTCCTTCTGCCCTCTGATAGTCTCGGCTTTTTGTACGCCTTGTCTATGGCCTGGTTGCGGAATCTTTGCTACGCATTGTCTGCACAATTTGCTTGCTGGCTCGGGCGTACAGATTCTCTTCTCTGAGCCTCGGGGCGGCTATAAAAAAAAACATAGACCGGCACTAGCCGACGAGGGATCATGGATCTCTCGAAGTCACAAACGTACCAAGTGTCTGTCGATTTGGGTTCTCGTCCATCATCATCGGATATTCGAGTCAAGAATGCAGCCGACAATGCCTCGGGCCCGCTGAAGCACTGTGGAATTGACTCTCGAACCAGACCATGATTGCGGGCTCGATCCGGGTGACGATAGAGAAGAATTTGGAGCTTCACCTTGAATCTGGCCTACAGTTCATCTACCAATGTCGTGTACGCTTGTACGTCGGTCTTTCTGCCATGTAGCATGGCATGCTCTCCCGTCGACAAATTCTGGAGTACAACTCGTTAGGTAGTGCCCAGGGAATGCGTCATACGACCAGACGATCCCGAGAGAAGGTTGGAACCGTATCCATGTATCTCTACAAGTAGACGGGATCAATAAGACATGTTTCCAAGTCCACCACAGGTCGAGACGCGAACCTCATAGGCTACCCCTGAAAGAAACTTGAAGTCGAAACACTGTCGCTTTTCAAGTTCATTCTGCATCGTCCTCTGCCCTCATTGCGGGACTAACAAGTATGTACTATGTTGTCAAGAGACTGTGAGGAGAACCGAGATACCCCGGCACGCACCCAACCTGGGCGTATCTGTAAGAGATATCAAGTTGATAATCAAGTCAATTGTAGTATCGAGCATACGTGTATGGTACGCACAATGAACCCAAATCTAGAGACGAGGTCCAAGTTCAGTATCTCAATTTTAGTATGCCGTGGCTCAATCCGGATGACGGAGAAGAATTGTAAGGAATGTCACGACTCACCTCGAGCATGGTCCATCTCTGTGTGCTCGCAAGTCCTGATTTCTATCATGCGCACATGATAAATAGCATGTATTCAAGCCCACGGTCACCGCAGGAAGGTACAAACACCAGAGACTACTAGTACATCACGAATGCTGAAGAACCCGAAAACATTACTGTTCGAGAAAAGTCAAAACTCCACATCACCGAGTCCCAACCAGGGCATCTTCGATTCCCCATTCTTCACTATCGCACCTCCTTTCAACAAGACGACGTCGTGCAGATCTTCTGTATAAACCTCGACCACCTGGAAAGCGGAGTGGAACGAATTACAATAGCATTGCTCAGGGTCTCGGACTCGCACTGAGGGTCTGAGGTGTCCACCTCAATGGGTTCAAACTCGGTCAGGTCCGCTGGAATGATAGTGAGTGAGAAGTGTGGGGATTACGCGAAGTGAAATATTATTACTTGCCTGTTGCGAGTACATCATCATCTTCGTATATGGTGCTCAGACCCTCCATTGAATGACTTGAGAAATTAAATTCTTGCGCCTGTACTTCTGTCGACTGAACATAGTGTTGCCAACGGGTGGGTTGGGTTCAGCACAGGTCGGTTGCCGGCGGTTCGGGTTTTGCCGGTTTGAAACCCGTTTAGATGGCCCCGGTCCGGGTTTGAACCGAGCCAACCCGGTCAAGCGCGGTTTAAACCAAGTTTTCCTACATTTTTTCTTGCTCCCCCCAGTGCATCTCCTATGGCTGTCAGCAACAGTTTGCCACATCATCCAAAACTCACAGTATGAGCTTTGCTATAATGCCATTCTATTTGGCTAATCATGAATTCCTGAAAATAATTCGCATGGCACGATGATCTGTTTACAACCAAACATACCCACGTGGTGAGAATTCAATTGCCATTTGTGTTTGCGAGTTGTTGTTTAATGTTCAATGTTCAACTCCACTGACAACCATGGTCTACCAAGACTTCTCAAGCTACAGGAATGAGTTGGATGATGTGTGAAGTGACCTTGCAGCCAAAAAAAAAACTATACATCTTGGGCAGTTTGAACCGGTTGACTGCGGTTTAAACTGGGCCAAACCCAGTTTTTGGTCCCGGTTTGGCAAAACCGGCAATACATTGCGGTTTGGTCCGGTTTGAACCCAAGTGGCAAAACCCGCAGTTCAACCTAGCTGGTGGCAACACTAACTGAACATCGTAAGGATTCCCTGAGAGGAAAGGATCAGTATTTGACAAATTTAAGAAGAGAGAAAAGGTAGTCACCATATATCAGCTCTGGATAGTATTGCCAACAGGTGGGTTGGGTCTGAACTGGTCTGGCTCAAGGCGGTCCAGGTTATGCCAGGTTCAAACCCATATAAGTGGCTGTGGTCTGGGTTCAAACCGGACCAACCCAGTTAACCATGGTTCAAACCATATGTTTCTAGGTTTTATATATATATTATCAACTAACTTGAATTAGATAGAAGTACAACTAAGAATAACCATGGCTCTGAGGAGCTAGAGGGTACAAGGGACAAATTCAATGATAAAATGCATAACAATGTCAGTGCAACTGTATTTTTAGAAAGGGATGATCACATGATGGAGGCTCAAACATGAGAACTGTGTAGTTCTCACGTTTAGAGGTTGCAGCAGGTGCGTGAGTGGCTTCAGCTAAAGGGGGCTGGCTCAGGCTTAGTGCTTCATTGATAAAGAGGCAGCCTTGCTGCATAATAGCTCACTTCTAACTAGTATCAATAGAAACAGAAGCAAAAAAAAAAAAAAGATCTAGTTTGGCCGGTTTGAACTGGTTAACCATGGTTCAAACTGGTCCGAAACCAGTTTTTGGATCCGGTTTGACCAAACCAGAAATATGTCATGGTTTGGTCCAGGTTGAACCCAGGCGTCAAATCCACGGTTCAACCCATCCAGTGACAACACTAGCTCTGGATAGTCATGCTCTCATGCATATTCCCTTCCATCCCAATCATAATCTCTCAATATCAGATGATTTGGAAAGAACCGACTGGAACTTCCAGGGGGCTGATGCAGATATGACCTCAGAAGCTGACTGATGGACTTAGAAAGAATCGTGACTTGGAAGGAGGACCTTCTGGTCATGAACTCGAACCAGAACTTAACTAGATTAGGAAATAGAATGTTCTTGGACCCAGGTAGGGTCAGGCTGACCTAGCAACACATGATGAGAAAAGCACAGGGCTGAGAGAAATGAATTGGAAGGTGTACTTAGGAATTTTGAAGACCTGGAAGCTTCAAGTGGCGTGGGAATATACCATAAAAAGAATGAAGGATAAACATTGAAGACACCTCCAAACCTGTTAGCGCTAGACCAAGGACGGTCTGGACTCTGCTTTGGGAGAGATGTAGCGCCTGCTAATAAAAGCAGCCTCCAAACCATAATTTTAAGTGATTTTGTGCTTAATAAGTGTGAATTAGAACACTAGGGACACAAGTACTAGCGTAAGTCCCGAACAGCTAGTAATAGGCTCAGACCAGTGTATAAGGTGCTTCGGAAGTATGACCATGCCTACTTCTCTGAAAACTGTAGGAGAATAGCATACCAAAGAGTAACTTTGGAAGCTTGCACTTGGTCTGTAGTCATATTCAAGGGAATGGTTTCCTGGTTTGGAGACATCCAAATGTGAGGATTCAATGAGAATATGTACTTTGGAAGCAAAGAGGGGAAACAGACTAACTAGAGTAACACTGGAAGAACTCAGCTCGGAACAAAGATTGATGAAGAAGGTAGTTGGTAATAAATTCAAAAGGCGTACAAAGACTCTACATTATTAACACCTCCTCTAATCCTCTATGATTGGCTAGGGCAACTTTGTCCCAACAGAATGATTGTCTATGTCAGGATTGTAAGAACTATACGAAGACGGACATCGATAATACCAGGATGGGCCTTCAGAAGAAGATACTTAAGAAACGATCTACTCCCACATGTTATTCACGGCAACTTTGTCCCATCCGAAGTAGTTGTCCAGCTTGGAGTCTTCACGTTGGTAATCCCAGACAGATGGAGATTCAGCTCGGTTCAGCTCGTTGAGGTAGAACTCTTCGTGAAGAACAGGATTGTAGTGGTAGAAAGGACGAGTATGTCCTAAAGCGCTAGACGCTAAGACTATAGAAGCAACGGCAACAGAAGTCGACTAGCAGAGACGACGACAGAGAGGACAGAGATAGCGAGCAGAGAGTAAGAGCAGTAGATAACTGGTCCCAATGACAAGTTAGATATATTGCAGGTAAAGAGAAACGGAATTAACTACTCACCTGGTCCCAATGACAAGAGGTCAAGATGAGGGACCAGGTGTAAACTGCCTAGCTTATATACTGGAATATGAGTCGCGCGAGAATAAAGAAAGATAATAGGGAACAAGGAAAGAACAATAGTAGTCCAGGTATGGAATAAGAACAAGTCCAGAACGAGTAACTGTTGTGTATAAAAGAACAAGAAGAACAAAGGAAACAA
>JANHQD010002214.1:0-10069 GCA_024721195.1 Marasmius sp. AFHP31
TGTTTCAAAGTCACTCCTGCACAACATTTCGAATCGTTCCTCTCGGCCAAACCAAACACGGGATACCGCCCATGTGGGATATCGAGTACATATCGCCAGTCCGTGGGCAGCTTCTCTGGAAGCTCCTTACACTGCTCGTTGAAGATGTTGATGGTCACTCAGTGATGAAATCCCGAATCAGGCACATCATGTCTTCAGACAAAACGGAGCACTGGCCACGTAATTTGGCCATGTTGAACTGGAGAAAGGTAGGGTTGACGTTCTTCCGTACTTATCATGTCCGACTATCTGGTACTCAATTTTTGTCAGACATGGAGAACGTACCTCACGTATCGGCAGCCGTGGTACGGGCTGTATGATGAGTTCTGTAGGGAAATGGAAAGCCGGCGCCACCGTCACCGTCCCTGGTAGAGTCACGCCAATGAGACCCACCTGTGTGTCCCGCGGAGTATCACATCAGATGCTGATGTGGTCGTACTACGTACTACCGCGTAACCGGTGAACGGTGGTCTCGACGCATGGGACCGCCACCGTCAAAGCCAATTCTCATAAGTCGGTCGTCTATAAGAACACCATGGTGAGGTACGATCAAGACGTCCGCGTCCGCGTCGAGCAACCTCAATGAAGCCCACTTGCATTGAAACACATACAGAACATTCCCGACCAACCTCCATATCGGACTCTGCGAACGAGGCTCCCCCTTCCCCTTCCCCTCGCGCGAGACGAAACGCAAGGATTTCCTGGAAAGCTAGTTTTCGAGCCACTGTCGTCTATCGATGAACTTCGTAGTCGTAGGGGGGCACCGCATGAGGAGGCAACCACAAGGGACCCATTCCCGAATTCCAGGGTTGTCCCCATAGACGTATCCGTTGTACGATCTGTACTTTGTGCAGCGGAGATGATAGACTGTGCGGCACTACGTTGATAATTGTATATTTGCTATTTATATTACACTCGACGCCGAGCTTGATAAGTGGAAAGAGAAAGGAATGTCAAAGAAACAGAACGTTCATGTCACGAGAGATGAAAGGTTCGTATGGGCATGAAGAATGATTCGAAGAGATGCGTAGGACAAAAGCACTAGGTTGAAAACTATGCACGGACGCCGAGCGAGCAAAACACTCGACAGACTGGAATGGTGAATGAAACAACTTCAGGAGTTCCTCATGCCACAAGGATTCAATTTTCCGCTGACAGGCCAGAGATATTTCTTTCTAACCACGCGCCGCCGCTGAGGACTGCGAAGCTGAGATGATGTTTGAGCCTTGATACTCGGGCTCACCTCCCTTTGCAACCAGTAGTTGTCAATACGAAGTGTCTACGTTGACGCCTGAACACCCCAGAATGGAACGAAGTAGGACCAGGACATTGAGCGTGTTTCGAGTTTGAACTCGAATACGTACGTCCTTTCGATAGAAGGGATAACTGACAGGTTAAAAGTAATGTTCTTCAAGCACGGGAGTATCGTCCTGAATGTACGTAGCGTCAAGAAAGAGTACTAACGCAGGCTTAACCCTAGTTTGTGGGTCTTGCCGGAGGCCTGGCCCAACGCTTGCAGAGTTGCCCTTCGTGTCTGGTCGTGACTGTGATTCCCACCCAAGCAACTTCCAAAGGTCATAAAAGCTGAACTTTGTCGTCCTGAGCCTCGATTCCGAGATACCCAATGTGGAAGTTGTATGCCAATGTCGCGTACTCCCCCCCTCCTTACCCTCTGAGACATGCTTCTCCTCAAACGACATCCAATTCCCAACAGCATCGAGCCAATCCGTGAACTAGAGTGTCTTGAGAGCGTCGCTGCCAATCGTCTAACTTGAAGAGTCATTCCTTCTTATCGTCCTGCATCGGTTTTTTCTCGACCTGGTGGTGTTCCCGGCCTACCTTCTTCTGGTTGCTGGTGAGAAACAAGGCAAGTTTATCGGTGTGATTCGCGTATCTGGAAGAGGATGTCAGGGAAGATGGGGGTTTTCTTTGATACCGATACGTCTTTTGATCGCGTTGAATTTAGGTGCTACGGCGGAGAGACGGGGATTTCTTTTGTTTTCCGGATGATGAGTCCTCCCGGTCATCGGTCTGGGAGGAGGTGAGTTTCTAAATCCTGAGGGGATGTATGCACCTTCTCGATTTCTGGGTGAGGCATTTTCTCACTTGTTCCCGGAAGACTTTAGTATATCCCAATCCTTCGTCTCGACTGTGTACTTTGACTCTTGGGGGTGATACCGGACGTCTACCAGCCGGGATCTTCATAAACTCTCCATCCCTCTCTCTATACCTCTCGTTTCTTTCCCGGATACTGAAGCTAGCTTTGAGGCCTCTCTTCTTCATGTTTTCGACTTGCCAAGGGTCTTTGTGCGTGCGCTTCAACCTGTTCGGCCATCCCAGTGAGAGTGAGTTCTGCCTCAGTAACTTGGATGATTGGCGTGTTTGCATTCTCAGGATTCGGAATTCCTGGGTCTATGTTCTGGTGTCATTGTCAGAGACACGAGAGCATCGCGAAGAGAGGAAACGAATAGGTCAAGATGAGCGCAGAGGAGAGGGAGAGTTCAACGCGTCGTATAGACGCCGGGGCGCTCATCTCCCCGATGAAAAGCGTGATTTGAGAATCGAGGGATACATACTACAGAACGGCAGTAGGTTTTACAATTGTATTTCGTATTCATGGACTTGACGCCAAGCTCAACATGGGAGCCTTGGAAGAGTCCAATGTCAAACTAGTCGAATGAGATATTTCTCAGGCTAAACCCCTAGCCTTTGCGGGTGGCGAAACTTGAGCAGATGAAAGGCAACGAGTAAGCGGAAGGATTCCAATGTCACGAAAAGATGAAAAAGCGTGAAGAACGATTCGAGGAGACAAAGGTTGCTGGTTCATTCGTATCCGGGGTCGACGATGACTCGACTTGACATCGATAAAAGTAACGTCAAGACTCAAACTAGAATGAGATGTTTGGTCTAAACCCATTGATATCATAGGGACTTGCACACGCAATTGGGCTGTAGGAGAGCGACGTAGGCGGCAGGCTCGGGGGGTTTGAAGAGACCCAGTGCACGGTAGGACAAATACGCTGGCACTGCAGTTACAATTACATTTGGGATTCATATCGGACTCGACGCCGACCTTGAGAGAAAGGAACCCAAAGTTCCAATGAATGTCAAGGGAACAGAACGTCCATGAAGGTTTGTACGGGCATGAAGAATGATTCGACGCCTAGGCCAAATTGGTAGAAGTGGAACTATGCGTACTTAGAGTAGCACACACTTGAAAGCACCAGGTTTACAATACCAACAAACGACTTTTAAGAGCAACGTGGCGAAGGAGAGCGGTATCGAGATGATAACGCTACACAGAACGGGAAACAAGTCGGAAACGGGGCTGTAAACGCCGGGTGGTGATCTTCTTCTCATCATTATAGGGCCTGGGGAAGGCACACTGGGCGCCTCGACGCATGGACCCTTCACCGTCACCGTCAAAGCCAATTCTCGCTCGACGCGTCTGAGTCTAAGTTTGTCGTCTAGAAGAACGCCAACGCCAGGGTCAGGTACGATTAAGACGTCCGTGTCCGCGTCATTCCCATTCCCCTCAACGCCCACTGCGGTCAAAGTGAACGAAACCAACCGACTCCGGTGCCGATGAACGCGAACGCTGGTACACTGAAACCCATGAAGAACGTCCCCAACCACCCTCCATATCGGATGATGCAAACGAAGCTCCCCCTTCCCCTTCACGAAACGCAAGGATTTCTTAGAAAGGTAGTTTTCGAGCCACTCTCGTCTATCGATGAACTTTGTCTTTGTCGTAGGGGGGAGGCAACCACAAGGATCCCACACCCAAGGATCGTCGCCATAAATGTGTTCGTTGTACGATCTACATTCAGTGCAGAGGAGACGGCTTTCGTAGCGCTGGAGTGCGGAGTGAGATTGGTGGATGAGGTGGCTTGTGAGGCTTGTGAGGAGGCGGGAGCGGATAGAGAGGAGGATTTCCGTGGGGAGGATGATGGAATGGTGCCGAGGAGGAGGACGAGCGATGATGGCGTCGAGAGTGCGAATTTCGAGGGAGAGGTATGCGAGTGAGGCGTGCATGAGTTGGGAGGAGGTCGTTGCGATGGCTGGGTTGGTTGAGTCCATGGGGAGAGAGAGAGAGCTGTAGTTGTAGCGCTGTTTATAGCGTGTAAGCTTGGAATGGAAGCAAGTGATGGACTTGAGACGCTGTTCTTGATCGGACTGAGTTGTTGAGAACACAAGTCAAGTCATCCGCGGACCTCCCGCACCCGACGAGTCAGGTTCCTATTGCCATATCAACTCGACATGACTTGACTACATCCAATATTGACCTTGGTGATTCCGACGAGGTTCTGGCTTGCAAGTTGACGACTGAGCTCTGTAGTCTGTAATATTAGAACTCTCGCAGACCCCGACAAAACCTTGCTGGAGCAATGGATCGGCCTTGCAGATATGGAGGCGAAGGTCCGGAGAGAAGAGAAGAAACGAAGAAACTTTAGATTGAGGAATACGTACGTGAAGGCAGCGAACCGACTGTCACAAACGTCATGTGAAGTTAAACGTAGTTCTCGCTCGCCAAGTTTTCTTGCAAGCTCCTTTCTTCTGGTTCAATGTCGGTTGGAATTCGCCTTCGTCGGGGAGAAGAACGACGGAGAACTTGGAACTTCAGGACATTACCGCGGCCTGAAGCTAGCTGTAACCGAATAGCACGAGTAAAGGAGGGCTCCCGCACATATATCCTTCACTACATAGTGACTCCGCAGTGCAAATCCAGTGAGATTTCCGCGACGCTGTAGCCTGAAGGATATCAAACACCAAGTCAGCTAGCGAGTCAATGCAAGTTTCTCGGTCAGGAAACTCGACGTACAGGTTGGGTCGAAGGCCACTCACATCCCTGTTAAGCGCTAAGCTCCAGCGATGAGGCTGGGAGTCCGAGTGAGAGTGAAAGTTAACCCCTAAATTAGGTTCTATTCGTTTTTTCGTAAGTTTGGCGCCCAAGCCTACCCGTCCTTGTCCACCTTCTCGATAGTCGAGCCCCTCAAATTTTCCAGCTCAGAATATTGAAAAGGTTTCGTCCCGTTTACCTGAGAAGTAAAAGGCGAAGTATGGACTCAGGTCGTTGCTCGCAAGGAATGGGCGGTACAATTGGGAGTACTTAAGTTCATGGTGCGCATTTTTTCGATTTTCCCTGTAGTCTCTTGATGCTCATTCTTGCCTATTAGCCCTAGATATCGATAATAAATGTTTTTTGAGACTAATTTACACATAATCCGCGCTCGACACGCTCTGTACTCGAGGACGCTGCCGTCCCTTCACGGCTACCACCACCAACCGGACGCAAGTCAGGAATCGTTTTTCATACCTCGAAAGCGAAAGGCAAAGAGAGAGAAAGAGGAACAGAAGTCGAGGCGAGCCTACAGACGGAACACTCTGAATTCATCCGTCTCCTTCAACGTGTTCACTACTCCTGCTACCCATGAATTCTCAACTCCCAGAACTTTTCCATTGGACTCCTCCTGCGATACTTTTGCTGATCCTTATATGTTTCAGGACTTTGCAGCTTCGCCTTCACTTTTGTTCAGTAAACCAAACAGCTCGTCATCCGCCTCGGAGCCGCCTGCCACTCCCATTTCACCAAGTTTCACGCATTTATTTGCAGACATGTCGCTAGACTGTACAGCTCCGGCAACACGGTTCAACGCTCTGCTCGAGTCTCCATTATTCTCCGCGTCGTCATATCAAGCATTCAAGCCAAACCTAGAGCCAGCCAGGGAACTGCGGAACGACGTCGAAAAAGCGAGGGACTGTCTCGGTAGCTTTCAGAAAGACTATTCACCGTGAATGCTCTTCGAAAAAATCTTGAAGAACTCGCAGTTTCTGCTACACCAACGAACCTTGTACCGCATTGACAGCACCGTATGGAGGATATTCTCGATGCTCTTTCGGATATGGAATATGGTCCTCAATTCTGCGACTATTCACCCAGGTGAAAGGAAACGAGAGGAAAGGATTGTGAGTTCCGGTCATTCTGCGCTCTTTTCCGTCCGCTCAGCAATACTATAGGCGCAGAATGTCATTACGAGTCGAGTGCTACACCTGCGATCACAAGCTTCAGCACTGTATGGGTCTCTTCAGCGTTGACAGTGGTGCATCTCAACGGATGATAGAGACTTTCAGTCGCTGAAGCCTCTCGACCAGCCGTTGGTCTATTCAGGTCGACTTAGGGCTACTCGTGGACACCTAGGCTGCCAATTGAAAATTAGATCTCCAGGTCCGTCAATCGACGTTTGCTAGTTCTTCGGCGTAGTAAAATAATGACAGTCATGTAGCGGGGCAGGATGGATATACGACGCTCCGTAAGAGTATGCTGCCTAGCGTGGATATGGCGCTGAGCGCTGGCGGATGGAACGCTTCTCTTGCCTCTCATCCTCCCATTCTATTCCAGCTCCTTTCAATCAAAGACCGAATAACTGTTCAGCGAACGCCGAAATAATCAACGAGATCTTGGTGATGGCAACTTGACGAGAAAACATCGAATTTGTCGAGGCCGCCAGCGCTAAACCTGGCACCAATCTGATTTCCTCTAGCCCCGTACCCAATCGTTTGTGCAAGATGCTCACGTTCAGTGGTGGCCTGCGGCGGCCTTCTGAAGTCGTCTCGGGATCATGACTGCACCATCAAGACGAATTGAAACGAACAGAAAAGCAGACTCGTCGCCAAGTGTGCCAAAAATATCGACATAGATATTATGAAGAGACTTGCTCTTTTTCGACTCGGACGACGTAAGTGACTGGGTTCAAGGTGAGCTCTCAGCTACAGCCTACTTCTCGACGACGCGGCACGATGAGGTCACGCGGTGGGAAAATGTGGTTGAAACTTGACGGTACTGGCCGTGCGGCGTGAACGTGTGTCCTGCGCGTGCCCAACATGTGGATAGAGCTGGCCGACGGAATGCTGTAACGAGGCACTCTTGCCTTCCATTCTCTTCCAGCTGCGTCCATCTACACAACAGCTCGCAAATGAGCGACCCTCGTGAAGCAGAATATCATTCTCGAAGGGACAGCACCATCGTGAACGCTGTTACTAAAGGGAGCTACAACACCAGCCATACGACAAATCGAGGAAGTTACAATACTACCCATACTACCCACAATGTCAGCAATCACTACCACGGGATCCCCGACCAAGGTATGTTGGTTCGTGTTGGGTACGAATAATCATTGATCATGGTTCCTACCTCAGAGACGAGTTCCGCGGCATTATCGAGCAGAGCCGCGTTTAGTGCTTTGCACGACTCGGAGGCACGCTTTCCTCAGCCAAACATTTTGCCCGGTACTCGAAAGGAAATCATGCAGGAACTGACTAGCTGGATTGGGAATGGCTCAGTGGAGAAGGGGAGGATGCACTGGGTATATGGTGCTGCTGGAGTTGGAAAGTCGGCGATCGCGCAGGCACTCTCGGAAAGGTCCATCGAAACTGGACGTTTGGCAGCTGCATTCTTCTTCTCGCGAAACGATGCCTCGCGGGACAAATTGACTCCTTTCATTCCAACCATAGCCCATCAGCTCGTCACGTCACAGACGCTTGGACCACTTTTGGCACCCCTCGTCGGCCATGCAATTCATTCGACAGCTGAAATATGGGAAAAGAAGTGGGAAGACCAGTCACTACTGGCACAGCCTAATTTCGGCTGGCAGAAATTAGAATATAAAAACGAGATATTGACGGGCCGAAAGCGGCCCTGTACATAGATAAATTGCCATTCAATTGACTGAGAGAAATGATGGCCGTCGGCTTGTGGAAACACGGCATATTTGAATGAGAACAAAGGGGATATCGGCAGGCAGAAACATGAGGTAGAAGCCGGCAGCCAGGCCGTCTTTGTGTCTGTCGATACATCAAATTTCTGCCAGTCAAATCAAATTACGCGATCATCACGCGATGAAAGGGAGATGATTACACAATGAAAGGGAGATGCTTGTGCGAGGTGAGTCCCAGTGAAAACCCCCCTGTAAAGGTAAGTTTTAGTATGTTTTGGTACGAGATACTGACCTATTTCGATCAATTCGAATGTCACAGGTCACACGGCCCAAAATTTTCGAAAATTTTTCGAATGGTCACAAGGTCACAGGGGGTCCATTCGAATTGCCCCACCCTGTGACACCTCCGATCTTGCCAAATTTGGCTTCTCGGACCCGATATTCGAATTTTTTTCGCCGCGTCATAGGTCACAGTGCGTTCATACAGATTCCCAATTTCGTATGAACCGGTCACCGGTCACAGGCCATTCGAATTGATCGAAATAGGTCAGTACGTGATAGAACATGGTAAAGATACCGTAGTATGTTTAGAAGAGTTATATAATGTTACTTTATGAAATTATTCTTGAACTGCATTGAGAAACAAATTTTATTCACCCTGATACACTAACCATATTATTCCTGCAACTGCCTGCAACCTCTTGCACCCTCCCGAGTCCCCTCCCCTCCCTTTAGGCTTTCCCTACTGAATACCTCCACTAGTGCCCTTCTACATCCAGCAGCATCCATCCCAGCAATTGGTGACTGTGGCTGTATTAGTAACAATGATATGAAATTGAGATTCAAGGTTTCAACCCACCTTCTATTACTGTCTGCTTCCCCCTACTGCCTAGCGTTACCCACAGTCCATCCAGTTCGGTTCCGGCTCAGGGACCACATGGGACTGCGCCGCCTCAAAAATGTGGTCCCACCAACAAAGACATTCTATGGGCTTGCCGTCCCTTCAGAAAAGCTTCCAAACAAATTATATTGAACCCTATGGTACATCCAAATACTTTGTACCCAACTTTTAAGCTACAGGGATGCGACAGGTACAAACAAAAAATGTGCCACGCTGGGATAAACTGTGCTGTTGATGGTGGCGCGGTTCGGTGCCGGTCCAGCTGCGGTCTGGACCAGACTGTGGGTAACGCTACTACTGCCTCTCGCAGCACTACAATACTCACTGCCTGCTCGTTCTCAGGATCTCAACAGATGCAAGTTGCACACAGGTGCCTGCCAGGTTATCCATGGGAAAACCTGCAGGCCAGATGGTGCTTAATCATCCGCATCTGCAGGTCAGATAAGTGCCAGATGCAGATTACAAATTTCGATGCATCAACTCGCAGGTATCTGCAGATACCAGATTTGCGGGGTACAACAATTAGTACATTGTGAGATGGGAACCTGTGCATTGAATTTCTTGTGAAGTAGCATGTTAAAAAGCCCTCTAAAAGAGTTTCAAAAAAACATATTACATGTCTATATCTGAGGCATAATGCACAAGGGACTCCCGCCTAGATTTGTGTATCCAGAAGCCTGGGTCCCAAGCACAGAGAACATGAAATGTCTTTGTTCTCAAGAACCCACAGATCGTTTTTGACCAATAAGGGCTTGTTACAAGGCCCTATTCCAGAGCTCTCCAACAAGTATTCACATGTCTCAAACAAACTACAAGCTTAATTATAATACCAGAACCTCTGTAGTCTGGCCAAGCACAGAGAACACAAAATGTCTTATTTCTCGGGAACCCATGGACCAGTTTTAACCAGTAAGGGCTCATTACAAAGCCCTGATTGAGACCTTTCTAACAAGTGTTTACGCATCTTAAATTTCAATACCAGAATCTCTGTAGTCCCACACAGATATCTGCAGATGTATCAGCAAAATATCTGTATCCGCAGGTTAAATAAGCCCTGGATGCAGATGGCAATTTCAAAAAAATTGAAACGAGCAGGTGCGGGTGCATCCGTTGATATCCTTGGCTTGTTCAGCATTCTCAATACCACATTCCTGTGCATAACCATTCCTCAGAGATGCCTAGACCGGTAGCTAGTAATGCGAACAGCTGGTTGAAACTGTGGGTTTTGACATGCACAGGAGACCCCATTCTGGTGAAATGTCACGCCCTGTCACGCGTCCCAGGCCTGACTGTCGAAAACTTCCGGAGGTTCGGTCACAAAAATGGCCTAAAAATAGCCCAGAAATGATGAATTTCACGAAAATTTCCGGCCGGTCACAGTGGACCGGCCTTTCTGTCGAAACCAAAAAGTGGA
>JANHQD010002215.1:0-13442 GCA_024721195.1 Marasmius sp. AFHP31
CCATAAGCAAGGAACATGACCTAAACACTCTGCTCAGTCTTTTTCCAACTGGCAATATAAGGCACGGAACTCACCGAAAGTGAGGCAATCGGGTATACAAACATAAATTGCCACGAGGGAAGCTCGGAATAATCAACGTCAGAGCTCATGACTTCAGGAATGCAGACACCCTGGCGGGGATGGTAATGGTAAGGCGAATAGTGAGGGAGATTAGTGAATGACACTGGTGCTTCATAGCATCAGTGCGAGGGTATCTTGATATCCTAATGATGAGTGAGTAGCTGCGGGATGATCACAACGGAAACTACGAGAGCCGCAATCTGTATATGTTCATCCCGTCTTGATGTTTTCCGTAGTCATGCAACAGTGATGGAGACGTGCCCCTACGGGAGTTTTTCCAAAAGCAAAACAAAGAACGCGATTGAATGACAGAAAACGAATGTTGTCTTATGAGAATGCTAACAGCACTGCTCGGGAAGATTCCGATCACCCCCCAAAACCCAATGACGCTCAGTGAGGGTGCATGTACAAGGTTCACCCGTAGTGAAGTGACGTGCCGGTAATACCTAGAGGAATAATCGACAATCGCCGTGAATGGTACCGGTGGACTTCATCGAAGACATGTGTCAGCCGCCATCCCCTGTGCTGAAGATGACTAGAAACATGGCGAGCTTGAATTTCTTCCGTCAATGGGAGGGTGAGGGCAAATCCGGTGCCATGAAGAAGCGCCATGGCTGAAGGCGCCGTCGGACTCGTGATCGAAGGGGCTCTCAACCTGCGGCTGGGACGGACAATCACAAGCCATAACAACGCGACGAGGGAAATGAAGGTATCAGAGCAATAGTTGGACCTCACATTCGAGATCTACGGTATTCCCGTATCAGTTCACACGGTGCTAGCCCACATAGCGGTTGATCACAGTCAAATGTATCCCCGAGAATCATGAGGGTTTAGATCATGGGAACACTACTAGTAGCATTGGTGCTGATGATCGAATACACCCCCAAATATCTCCCTAGGAGAAGCGCGCCTAGATTGGAGAAGATCGGCCATATCTGGCACGAAGGCAGAGCTCTCTTGCCTCGATGTCGTTGGATGGCAGGGTATCGGCTACTCGTACGAGAGAACAGATAGCAAGTCTTAGATTGAAGATGGTACGTTATAACGCTCTGCCCCACATCATCGAACTGGCGAGTAGGTATACACGAACGTACATGCTCAAGGTGGGTCCCCGACCCCAGCCCATATTGTGCGCCTGGCCAGTGCAACGCTCGAACCCGACATTCTTAATCGTATGTGATTGTCTTCTAACTTGGACCTGTGAAATTGATCCTCTTCCATCTGTGTCTAATGGAGGAACTGTGACAGGAGTTTGGTCGAGTCCGATGCCGCCTCGGTAACGAGCGAACTGTTTGATGATAAGATTCATGAAAGAAAAGGAACTCACCGAGGCGAGCAAATGGAAGCGTACCACTTCTACTCATCGAAAATAGCGCTTCACCGGCCCCTCACATTCGAACAAAGAGTCCAAGTCCGTTAGAGCGTCCACAGTCGGGATACTACACAATCTCGTCATCTGCATGGCGTATTCTGTTGCTCCTGTGTGTATCTCGATAGCGTCTGCATCACAAAAAAAGCCGACTCTGCGAACGTGAACAAAGAACTCGGGTGAAGGGGTTACATATCTGGAACACCTCTAATGGGGCGGGGGCGGATCATGGATCAGACTAGATACACACTGGTAAAAATGAAGTACGGCTCTAGAGGGTGAGGCAGCAGGGTTTGCATCCGTGAAAGGTGATGACAGGCACGCTTTTTGTCGAACCTGACTGTATGAGATAGTCGTTGGAGCCTGTATATGAAGCGCCAAAAGAAAACCGCACCTCTCGTGTTGTTTTGTACACCATTTCCCCATGCTAAATCATTGTGAAAGCTTCGAAACGCGACGGACGCGAAGAATACTTCGGGTACTGACCCATCGAACCGCTTTTGGTCTAATCTGATGACAGATTAGATACCCTCGTCCACGACGGCGGATATGTCGGAGTATGATTTCTGGTGCGGGTTATCGAACCATTGGATGATGTTTTGCAGTTGAGGCTCGATGGTGAGAGATAATCATTAGCTTGCCGTGTTTTGAACCAAGTTCCTATGTAAACTAGCCGTCGAATGATGAGTTTTACAAGGTTCATTCTGAGGAAGGGACCAACGCAGATGATGATTGCGGATATGCTGACGGACCGTGCAGATTCATTAGAGTGGGGGAAGAAGCTCACCAGCCTTAACTCGACGTACGGCTGGCCTAGTAGTCTCGAACGTTCAACATTATTCGTGAGATAGAACTTCCGAAGGGATTTGATCGAGAGGCATGCAGTGGATGAGGTCATTGATGAGCGCAGCTTCGGGTGTTGGGATGAAATCTCCAAAAGGGACGTGGGGCTCCTCCTCACTGCTATAAGTGGATCTCAAGGCGTGAAAAATCTGCGAGAAGAAATGCCATTACATATCCTTTTTAGCACCTGAAGACATCTGGCCTCCGGATCCGAACCCCTGAACGAAGAGACGGGTGCCTCTGGGATCTTGAGGGCATCAGCCACGAAAAATTCACGGGTCGTCGTTTAGCGGTCCAGGCGCCCACCTTTTGAAGGTGGGGAAAGAGAAAAGTTGAATTACCCTAACCTTAGTGCCAAATGCCAAAGAAGGACCGCGGCCCGGGCTCGGGTCGCTTTTGAGCTTCCTTCGGCGACAACCATCACTGACTCCGGGACCTGTATCTGCACATCTTCATCGATTACTTGCCTCAAAAGCTTTCGCAAACCTAACCCTCATCTCGAACATGAGATGAGCTCATGTGTCGTACATCATGCGTCACCTGGCTCGTAATCACTCAATCACTGACAGACGACGCGTCGAGAAGCGTAAAACCGTCCGGCTTCCACTGGACGACATCCAGGTTTGTTACTTTTTCTCTTCTGTATTTTATAGATCCTGACCTATTGAAATTTTTTAGGACAGCAGTATCCGAAAACGCGACCGAAATATAGTTGTTGCAATCTGGGTTGGTCTCCGGTGTTGGTGAGGGCAAGCAAGAGACGACAGAACCCATCGTATGCACTTGTTTCATTGATTTCGCTCTGATACACGACACTGACAAGCCCTTCCAAAAACCTAGCTGCTTGGAGTGGTTCGGATGTCGATCTTCTCAACCGGTTCTAGGAAAACCCGATGGGGTTGTCCTTGCATTGTTCCTTTGCCTCTCCAACTACCTCGGACTTCAAATCAGTTGAAGGTGAAAACGGGCGGCTGACAATCTGGTGCGACGAGGAGGTGGTGAACTAGCACTTTGAAGGAAGGAAGAAAAGGGAGTCCTTGGCCTTGGTGATTGGAACTCGAGGACGCGTGAGTGAGAATGTCGTTCCATCGTGGCGATACCTAACACAGCTGTGGTTTTCTCTAGAAGTTGAGATCCACGTTCTCCAAGTGATAGGCTAGGACCACCAACTGTATCTCCTAATTTTCTAGGTGCGCCTCGCCCCTCTTGTTTCGCAAAATTTTGCTCATACGAGTCTCCAGAGTTTCGCGAGAACGGAACTACCCCAGCGTGCTGACGGAACTTCCTCTGACACCCTCAACAAAATTATGTTTCCCGCATACTCGGTCTGGTGCCTCACATGCACATCTTACTGGAAATCACGCTTCAAATTATGCCTTTTGTCAACATCCTCGAATATTTCGAACAACGTCATGACATCCCAGGCGTTATTCACAAAAAAGTAGAAGAATCGGTTAGGCTATCTCTAGCGTTGAAGGAGGAGGGGGAGAGAGGAAGCTTCGTTATAGGTTTAGGCGCTTGGTTCGGTAGGGTTTCGCCGCTCGCATTGTTGTTGGGAAGAGGAGGAAGGGTCCGATAAGAGAAAATCAGGCCCGGGCACCACCTCAAAGCGACGACCATCATCTTTGGGCCTCTGGCCGTGTCTTGCGTAATCGCCACTTCTATGAATAATGGAGAGGGACCCAGAGCACGGCTTGCGTCGTTGTCCCTGGTAGAATAGGATCCAGGACGCAGATGGGCAGTAATGTGGACCATGCACGCTATCAAACTAGGTACACTGACTGTTTCTCTGCCATCGCTCTGATACTGAATCGGCACCCACAGGACTTGTTTTATGACTGAAAAGTATCGGTGAGAGGATGGCAGATACTGGGGGTCCCTTGGAAAGATGGTTTGAGGTGTCTTCGTTGTTGTGCACCTGCATCTTTCATGTCTTCGCCGTTCGAGCACTGAGGGAAGGGGTGTGTTAAGCGCTCTTCGACCGCTGCTTGGTGCACCTCGTTCATCACTGAATCAGTCCTCCCTCTTCTGACGACACCAGAAATTGTATTTCTAGTCGCGAATCCATTACGTTCGTTCGTCCTCCCTTACGAGAAGGCAATGTGTTACCCTCAAATAGCCGCATAGTGCGACAGAGTAGATATGATTCTCCCTCGTCATTCGGTCTTGGGATTATTCTATCTTACCTCAATTGATCTTTTTTCACTGTCCTCGCCGTCGTTCTCGGGGACGCGGTGGGTACGGAGGCGCCTATTCCGACTGCAATGACGAATGATCGTGTGTTGACGTACTGTCGGCGATATCTACTATGTGTCGTTTCGGTGATAAGCAACAGCATCCATGACTCCCACTTGTGTTCAGGTGTATGATCATCAGAATCATCACTACAGGCGGCTATGCAAGATCTCACAGAAGATACACACGCTTATCTCGAAGGCATTGTACCCACTCATCTATCAGTCGTTCCATGGATCATTTTCTATTCCATTCATCAGAAGACGAGAGGATCTGTTCATGCCATTGGTTTGAGCTCCGGCACGTTGACTACCAGATTCCCGTTGACCCCGCCGCTCTAGAGGTTGTCTAACTGCTCTCACGGGCAGTTGAATTCCGTTCTTATAAAGGTTTTCTTCCACGCAGATCAGGTCCCGATTCATTCATGGCGATTCATGGAGGATGGGAACGTGAGTCCCGATGCTTCGTTGCACGCCCGCGCCCTTTTGACAAACCAGGATTACGGTGTAACCGCACTACAGCCTGTCTGTTGGGTCTAAACCGCCTTTGTATGACCTGCTCATCGTATTGAATGAAGTCCTGTAGTTCATCTACATCAGGCTCCATAATTGTGGGGATGATCAAGATGAGATGAACAGCAAGCCATCTCGTGGTTCTTGTGACCACCATCATGACAACCCCACTTCGTATATCGTGGACTTGGCCTTCCCATCACCATTCATCTGGCAGGCGCAAACTTCAGCACCTGGAGAGCTCAGTGCGCTTATCCCTAGTGTCTCGAGGGAAAGTTTGTCGATAATATCACGTCGTCACCCTTTTATTTTGCATTGACTCGACGAAAACAAAGAAGAGGTTCATATGCCACTTAGATACATAACATATCCGGGTAACCCAATCAGAAATTGTATCAAACATCTCTGGCAGGGTATTTTCGGCTGATAATCACAAGGCTCTCTCTGAGGCATGCGCCGATTTTGTTCAGCATTAACCAGCCATCTCATGATATCAAGAAGCCTCAGTGAGACCAAAATATCTTCGCCGTAGGTGCTATAAAGCGAAGGCGATACCTAATATCCCTCCCCCCCACACCCCTGCCCCGCCAAGTGTCTTGCATTCTAGCCTTAGCATGAGCACGGACTTCGATTACTCCCAATTTTTCACCGTGACTTATGTTGTGGTGTACCCGATTGCATCATTTTCGGTGAGCCCTGTGCCTCAGATTTCCTAGTAATAAGGAAGTACTGAGCCGACATCCTAGGTCATGTTCCTTGCTTATGGTAAATCGCTTGCGGCTTGATGTTCACGATGATTCAATGGGTCTCTGGTGGCTAACTGTCTACAAAAGGGTTCTATATTCTCCTTTTCATATTATGCGTAAACGCCCTGACAAAATCTCGGCACAAATCTTCGGGGAGAACAACACCACACCGCCTGTACCTCTGGTCAACTGTGTTACTATTTGTGTTTGGGACGGTCAACGTCGTCTTCTTCACGCACAATTCGGTTCGCGCGATGTCCTTGATATTCACTGCTCTACAAACGGGAGACGATACTGGTTTCTGGAAATACGAGACTGACGATCTACTCAGTGTCGCAGATGAGTGTGTCTTTCCTGCATTACTCTGCCTTCCGTTGACTCTAATTGTCTGAAAGCACGATCTCTAGACTCTTGTCTGTCATTTGCAAGTAAGTTCTCTCGAGTTTAAGACACGCACCTGCGGAAGAGTCTCAAGTCAAACTCATCCTGGCAGCTGCCTTGCAGACATAATGCTGGTAATAATTACTTTGTACTCGGTGTTTCCTGACTTCAGCTGAGATGAGATATCTCACTAAAGGTACATCGATGCTACGTAGTCTGGAACTGCAACAGACGCATTGGATTTCTGTTTGTGCTCACTTTGTTGATCAACGGTGAACCTTCCTGTCCATCATGATTCTGCCATGACTGAAAAACTCCTTAGTGCTAGGCACCACAGCAATCATCATAAGGCTGATCGCAATGCTTGACCCGAATGGTTTCAAACTCTCGATCCACGGATACAGTATCACATTGGGCTACTACGGCGCTTTTGCAGGGGCTAACCTCTTGGTTACGGCGCTTACCGGTAAGCAACACTTCGTTAGTGCTTTAAAAACCGTGATATACTCTCTTTCAAAGCGTCAAGAATATGGTGGCTTTCTCGGGAAGCAAGGGAATGCTTCGGTAGAGGTACTCGTAATCTTTACGGGAGGATGGTGGCTATCATGTGCGTACTCAAGTCGCGTATTTGAATTTGACTCCTGACTGTCTGAACCTATTCCGAAGCCTCGAGTCCGGGTTTCTGTACCCCGCATCTACCTTTGTACAACTTGCTCTGACACAGAGTGCTAGCAAGATAGGTGTCCCGATCGATCTCTTGCCAACTGTGACTCTAATGGCCGTGAGTGTCATACGACATGAATTTGCAAGTTGGCTTGCATCTCAATCCGTAACTGACCTTTGAATCATAGGGAATTGCCCCTGCCCTCATGATTGTCCGTTGCCGAGTGTTCAATGCTCTGCAAAACCATACTGTTCGAGAGGCAGGCGCCCTATCCACATTGCGATTCAATTCACACGCCGGAGTGGCGACGAACTCTGCTCAAACTGACTCCCAAGCGCGCGATGTCGTTGCACAATTTGAATCTTCTTCCAGCGCAGCTGAAAATGCAACGGGAGGCAGTGACGCTCACGATAAGGAGAAGGAGAACTCACGCCTGAGCAACTCGCCGAGGGCACTTTAAGCGCTTTCAAATGGGAGTGTCTTCCATTTGGAACCACTCACGAACCAGGTCTCAATTTTCAAAGCTACCGCCCACTGACCCAGTCTTGTTGAATTTATGCCACCTTTATTTCCCCTGTTTTTTTGCTCGAAGATGTAGTACTACCTTTCTATCATTTCACTGAGACGCCTTGAGCAGTTTCCAATCGGAGTGTTATCCATTTTACACGACTCACGAATCTGAATCAGCTTTTGATTTTCAACCTTACCGACCCAGTCGTGTTGAAGCTATGCCAGATTTATATTCCTTGTTCTCCCAAAGATGTAGTACAATCTATCTATTTATTTAACTCTGTTCGGTCGACTTTCAATGGCCGAGCACGAACCCCTTCCACCATATGGAATATCCCAAGATACTGTATTCCATATGACATATTCGACTGTATCTTGATATTCCTTTACCTCTGTAACTCTCAACCGTGACATCGCTGGACTGAAAATAAGCCACAGTCCTAGTTCGAGCTGTAACTTACGGACTGGCAATAGGCGTCTATAATCACAGAGTCCTTCAATACCCAATCATCAATGTACACCGTATATCAATACTGCCGACTGGACGTTGTGGTGTTGAATCCGCGGCCTAGATGTTAATCAGTCCCGGTTCACTTCTCCCGCATTATGGTTATGCGAGACAGTACTTCGTTACTGTTCCATTGTTCATTATGTTTCATATGTACAATCTCTATTAGATATCTCTTTATGGTAGTTACATTCATTCTACATGTATATAAGCTGGTAGTTCTCTACGTGAATCGACAGTGTGCTTGAGCTTCTACGTCTCGCCTCTATCTCTCTCTCAACTCTCCTGGTAAGTAGTAGTTGTAGTAATGTAGTAGTCCACTGCGCTAGGTGTCATGCCGGCTCTACATGTGGCTACACCAACTAGTGAACATCGGCGTTAGCTCGGCGCCTATAGTGAATAGATTAACGTACATTGCCTCCCTATGAATCATGATCTGTATACGGGCATTACTGTGTATGGCGGCACCTGAGCTCATGATATTCAACTGGATGCAACACTTCGAACACTCGATAACCCACATTCATGTGGTTGGTCTCTCTCCTCCGTGTCTAACAGAGGGGCTGCAAAAGTATGGTCCAGTCCAGTGTCGCCGAGGTCATGAGCAAGCTACTAATACAATCCATGGACAAAAACCCGTAAAGAAACTGAGGAGTCGAAAAATGAGAAATGGAAGCTTACCATTTCTACCCATCGAGAATAGTGCTTCCCGGCCCCTCGCCAGTTCAACACTCAAACAGAGAGTACAAGTCTTCTAGGATGTCGACAGTCGTGATGCCAGACAATCTCATCATCTGCATGGCATATTTTATGATCCCTATGTGTATTTCAATAGCATATTCGTCCCACGAAAGCAAACTCTCGGAACGCAACCAAGGGAGTTGGGTGAAGCATTATGAAATTGGGAATACCTCCAATGAGGCAGTGGAGGAGCACGTATGGGGCTAGATGTGCACGGGTTACGGTAAATTGAACTGCCCTAGAGAGCGATGCAGCAGTCTGGAGACGATGTTGCATATATCGGAGTAAATTTTTGAGTGTGAGTTTATGATGTTAAGCCATCGGACGAAAGGTCCCCTACCACTTTCTCGTATATCAATCAAGGTTTGGTTTGCCTTCAAGTATCTTGTCTAGCAGAGAAAACCTGTCAACTGAGAATTAGTCTCTCGAGACATTGTAGTTGGTAACCTGAGCATACATTTTAGTTGTGCCTGCGTCATGACAGATGAGCTCGTAACTACAAACCATCTCACTACCATTGCAAAATTCCCTGCATACATTAAACCTCGAATAGAAAAAAACAAGTGTAGCAAACTCTGCTTCATCAAGGAAGCAGATGAGGATCAAAGGTAGGATCAAAGGTAGTGAAGGAACAATATTCCTGAGAACATCATTCCATGTTCTTTTGCTGGCGATTCTAGAAGGCTCCCGTCGCTCGGGCGAGTTGAAAAAGATCGTTTGAACTCAGTTCCGTATTAAATCAAGGTCGCATTGATTAGGCCTAAATTACCCTGAGGTCAACATCCAGGGGCACTTCCAGTACGAGACGATCCAGAAATGGTAAGTTGTCTTGTTGGACTTGAGATTGGTGTCCAAGATTGCCGTTAGACTCGGCTTTTTTGAGCATTTTGTATTAGCCTTTGGGGTTTGTGTTAGTCAAAGCCGTTTTTCCAGTTGAAATGTCTGTTTTTTTTTGTGAGCATCTTTGCAGACTGGCTTTGGGAGATTGCGGTGGTGGTGCGGCCAGTTGAATGATTGGGATTTGGTGCCTTCCGGAACTAGAGCGGCTTCGGCCTATCGCGCTGCGCTGCTGATGTAAAAACCGATTTCTAGATGACCACTATCTCATCTCATCCATGGTACATTCACTTGGCCGTACTGTTGAACATGTTTTCCACTGAAATCGATACTTGCACTCTCCAGTGAAGTACTCAACTGGTGCTCTCTATCGTCAAACCCAAGAAAAAATCACAACATCTGGCATATCCATCAAGATGCATCCATGACTATCAATGCTCATGAAGCTGAAGGACTCAACACACCACGACACAGAATGCTTACATTCTCTCACTACCAAGATGGATCTGAGACGCAGACGAGCAGTACCATGAAATAAGGTATGTTGCTCTCTCTCTTTGTCAATCGTCCAATAGTGAAATAGTACACCGGGTCTCATTGTGAAGTACCACAAGCATTGAAATCAAGCCCGCGACTCCAAGAACTACATGCAGGACGTGGGTTTTGTATATTAAGCGTGACGGGCAATCTTGGTTGTTCTCAACTTTCAAGTGCATCATCCATTACAGGAATTTGTCCTCTTTACACTTTCTCATTGTTCGCGTTCTTTCAGCTCCACTGGTTATCAGAAAGAGGCTAGAAAATTGGCCCCACGTTCCAGATGCACAACTTCAGTTGACGCGAAACATCAATCAGGATCATCAGGGCAAGGAGGTGAGTGTGTGCATGGGCTATGTTGAGCCAGCATAGTTAAATGCACAGTGGGTAAGATGAAATGAACCTCACATGGGTGATACTTGAGTTAGAAGACTTGAGATGCTTGAGTTGTAGTGCAATAGACTGGTGAAGTCGTATATTGAACTGAGGACTCTAAGCCTCTATCTACCTAGCTTTTATACTAAAGTCCTTGCCTATCTACTAGTCATACAGACGTAGGTAAGTGTGAATACGCTTACTGATACTACTACTAGAAGTAGGCATAAGTTCCTATGCTGAGTGAGCAACGTATAAGCAGATACATGCTAGCTAGATTATAACTGGTCTGCTAAGTATAACAGTCCGTTGTGCCTCGCACATTAGAGGCTCTACTAATGCTATTTGCTGTAAGCGTGTGCATGAGAGTAAGGTACATATCTACAGAGTCATTTATGATGAAAGTAGATACATAGTATGAGACTTGCATGAGAGCGCAAGTGTAACTAGGAACAAGTCCTATTATTAGTTGTATGCATACACAACACGTCAACAATGTATCACATGATATCCATCATGTTCAACAGGCTACAGTTCGACCAGAAACTTGGGGTTAGTTGTCTCAACGGAGAAGAGTAAATCTTGGGACTCAAGGTTGCGTGAGTGAAATGCTACTGTCATCATGGCAATAGCCAACATAACGGGGTCTCCACAGGTTGTCTGCAAAGCCTCCAATATATCCACAGTGGCAAAGAACATAGTCATCCCATTGAACTGCCATTTATAATGTACTTGACTCTGGCGGCATAGTCACCCTTCATCATTTGGTCTTGAGCCAATGGGCTTCAAACACTATGTGGAATCACGCGATGTTGAATGATATCCAGAGGATGCATCGTAAAAACCGAGAATGGAGTGGGTCAAGGCGAGTTGGATGCAGGATGTTGGGTATAGGATGGCATGAGCTGAGAGTTTTTTGGCCTTTGTTCTCCACATACTGGTACGTTCATCATGATTTTGTTCTTTTTTCGTACCCACTAACTCTTTGCGTCTCTCAAGCTCTTGTCATAAAGAGTTAAGACCGTGATGTCATCTGAATTCTTTACAAGCATGAATTGTTCGACCTCATTCTCTGCACTGGAACCACAACCAAGATGAACAATCCCTCTCCCTTCCTTCCCTGATATTGGTTGGTCCTCATCCCAGATGCTTGTATGCGTGTCGCACCTGCACCTGGGATGGTTGAAATGCCAACAAGCCAATGCAAATAATGCGAATACAAGCTCTCAATGGAGAAAGAACCTGTCTGAGGTACTACTAGTCAGCAGTCTCCACTCTACCACAGCGGAGACCTCATTCCAGAAGGACTCGGGACTCAAGAGAATATGTGGCCCCACTGGCAAGGTGAGTCTTGTCGATTGAGGTCTGGAATCAAAGCACTCATTCTTTGGGTTTAAACGAGAAGTTTACACAAGGGTAATTGTTGGTGAGTCAGACTCACTAACAATTCCCTTGCCTGCTTCAACTCACAGTCTATGATAGATTGTGGGGAACCCGTCCTCTCTTCTGCGCTGTATGGTGCAAACTGTCGAGGGCACCGAGCCCCTTTACTTCCGAGGGCATCGAGCTCCATGCTCCTGAGGCAATGCACCTCAATCCGCTTTATCATACAAGTTTCATATTTCCTATTTCACCTTTTCTTCCTAGTTATATACTTGCTAGTAGCCTGGCGGACTCTTCAGTTTTCTCCTTTGTCTGCCAGGTGAGTATCACATTAGTCTCCTCAGAAGTCTTACTTATAGATTTTCTCCACATCCGCCAGTCTCTGCCTTGAGTTTTTTGTTACCTACCAAATACAACTCTGTTATATTCCATCGACATTAATGTTCCATGATGAGTCTATTGGACAGAATGTCAATACCGGGTCCAACACTCCTGGACCGGCTGGCTCCTCCAACATCACTGGCCCAGGTCACCGCTTTGGTGGAGGAGCCTCAGCCAACGACAACTCCAAGAACGACTCGCAATCTCCCAATATCCCCACCAGTGCCGTTCATGAGGCCCAACAATTTGTCGCCTCATTCTGAGCTGGGAAGATTGGTTACAGATAAGCTAAGTCTGCTATCAAGGTTGTGATTAGATGAGGGGCAACAGCCACTGGAATCACTATCTCAGACCAACTCTATGTGCCCTACTTCGACCAATTGGACGTTTACATTGAGGCTATTGGCAAAGCGGAGACTGGAGGACAGGATACTGGACTCGTACGAGGGGAGTCAAAGTGCAAACCTTACAACACACCTCCTCTCAATGGAGATGAAGGGTCCAATGACAAAGAAACCTTGCGTCTTCCACAACAAAAGAAGATTGACAAATCAAAGCTTGCCTTTGAGGTTGACATTGACACCACCAATTTTCAAGAGCCAGTCAAATCCTACCTCAGTCAACTTGAAAATTTCTCCCGGGACCCGAAGGAAGCACTTCAACTGCTCAAGGCAAGCGGAGGAGCACCCATTTTCCCCGAAGAGTCATGGCCCAAGATCCTCTCAGGGTCCTTCATTGACTTCAACAAACACGTCTTCAGGGAGGGGTGGTTAAATCAGAAGCTGACTGGCTTAGGGTTTGGCATACCACATCCACTGCAATGGAATATGCCTTTAATGACCAACGGGCTGAGCTTGATTCCTATCTCAGATACATATCCGACTTCTTCCTCCAGTTCAAACCCGACTTCCATGTCAACATCATCAACCTCAATGTCGCCATCCGCAAGTGTGTTGCCAATGGCAAAGACATCCTTCTTAATGATACCTGTCGATTTATTGACCTGGAGACAGCCTATCTCCGTCAGGGGGGACAACATTTCATCGAATCGAAGCAAGGAGGAGGATTTTGTCATGAAGTGCCGCTTTCCCCCCTATCTTTAACTTTCTTAGTGCCCATTCCCCTTTCAGCGCTTGTTTGTCACTTTGACGCCCATTTGTTACTTTGACGCCTACCAGATACCCGGTTCCCCTCTTTTCATCCTTCCCATCATTTCCCTTTTCATCCTTGTTCTTTCACATTGTCTTCACAACACATCCTATCCATTGTTTCCTTTGTGCTCTTTGTTCTTTTATATACA
>JANHQD010002216.1:0-14785 GCA_024721195.1 Marasmius sp. AFHP31
CTCGTATTTCTTCGTTCGTCGCTGAATGAGTCCACTTCAGCCTTCCTGGACCTCCCCTTTCTGACAAGACGGCGGTAGAGACGCTCATCCAACACAATGTTACCGTGGCAATTTCGTCTGATGCTGCGGACGAATCGTGGGCTACGAGGAACCTTCGGTGGGATGCTGGTTGGGTGAGTCATTGTTCTATGTCTTTTTTGGGGTTCAATTCGGCTTACTGACTGTCCGTGCGATAAAGGTCGCTCTTGATTCTCACGACAGGATCAGCACTGCAGATGCACTCGAGCTGGCTTCTACAAGGGTTGAAGAGCTCGTTGGGTTGAACATCGACGACGACGATCGGGATTTAGTAGCCACGAAGGGCGGTGAGCTGCTGGAGTTCGAGGGGAAGGTTACTGCGGTGATATCGAACAAGAGGGGCGTGGTCGATATCTTCTGACCGTGGACTAATATAGTGAATATACGTGCTCGTTCTACTCCTGAGCTATGTACTCGGTGGTACCGTAACGTTCACAATGAAGTATTAAATCTACTTGTATATGATCAATCCTGTTCGTAACAGTAGTAGCCAAACTGTATGCAGTTGAGTTCTATCCTTTCTCCATTCAACTTGCAAGTGATGATGATGATGATGCAACCCCGACATTCACCAAACGGAGACCTTCAACCCCTCTTCTTTGAGGGCATTCAGCAGCTTCAGTTCCGGCAGACGATGAGTCGAACTTGCGTCAAAACGGGAATATCGATGGAAGGTGATCCGGGCGCGATGAAGGCAATCGGTTCCAATGCGTACAGCCTCCGCAGCGTCAGGAGTCCACCGGGAGGCTACCACCCTCTGTAACGTGTCGACACCTTGATTTGAGATCTCCACCGGCTCAACTGAGTGCGTCCGAAGTCGGGGACGTAGTCGGGGAGCTGGACCTCGAGTCTGAGTCTCGGTGGTGGAGGTGCGATCGATGAGCAAGAGATCGAGAAAATCTTTCGTCGGGTTCCCTGACTGAACATAACTAGGTAATCGATCTGGATCGTCGTCGAACTTGCTGAGAAATGTTAAACCTGGGATGTGAGAGAGGAGATCGTAGTTCTGCTGCTTCGAGAGGCTACTTCTCCCGATGAAGAGGGAGGCAACCATGCACGAGGACCGGGAAATGCACTGCAGGAGTGGGGAGATATCTTGGATTCGCTCGTCACTCAGATATTCTATAATTTTGAGTTTGGATAGGCGGGGGAGAGTGATGCGGTCGAGAAAGGGTACCCAAGTGGTATGAGCCCATGGAGTGTGGATGATCTGTAGGGTCAGGGACTCTATATTGGAGGTCAAAGGACGGAAATTAGAGGAGCTTGTGCCACCAAAATAGAAACTGAAGTCCAGGGACTTGAGCTCTGGGCACATGGACACAAAGACCAAAGGAGGAGATCCCCCTTGAAGGGCGCTAGAGTGCGATACCCTGAAGTCCTCGATATCATTCCACGAAAACGTACGGAGCAGCTAGTCATGTCGGTCCCTAACATCTGCTACGTAGGCCCTCTCGAGAGCTGGGCATTGTGAGCCATCGAATATCACCCCGAATGTCTTGAATGCTAGGAGAGCATCGGCCTCAGTGGAGATCTTCCGAAGATTGGGGAAGTTTCCTTTGATATTTCGGAACGCCGGAGCGCCGCAAAATGAGGGCGAGCATTGAGTGAAATCGACGTCGACCCACTGGAGAGAGCGCTGGCATATTGCCTCTAGGGCGCGATCGACACCTGCCGGGTACGTTTCGGACATCCCGGGATCCCAGAAATGATGCGAATAGTGAGGGGAGAACCACGGGCACGGGTCATGAACATGAACACCTCTGTCATTTGGCCCAGTCGCTCTGCAGCTACCTCAGAATTTAACAGGGTGGAATGCTCGAGTCTCACCACTGACCACAACTGTGGCGTAGAGATCGCGGTTTCCCTCCAGAACGAGCATACCATGGATAGTATGAGTAGCTCTGGCGGTGACCGATTCTAGCGATAGAGCGATGTTTCAGGACAAAGGTTCATCCCGTCACCACCGGCGCGGCTCATCGTGAATATATAGGATAGCAGCTCGTAAGGAAGTCAATCGACGGCGGGATCAACGTCCTTTTTCGGCGCATTGGGCCAATTGATCCCGATGGTTCTTCAACGAGTTGGGAGTTGAGTTTCGCGATTTCCGCATCGAGGCCCACAATGTCGCTTTCCACCGCTGAGATATGTTGAGAAATCATTGCTAAGTCGCACAGTGACGAAAATCGTTGGCTGAAGCAGTCCTCGATGGATTGGGCATGGCTGATAGAAACTTGAAGCCAGTCCACATCGGGAAGATAAGAAAAAACCGTTCCTGGCCGTTCTTGGCCTGTACAGGCTAAACGGCTGGGTCCGGACCGGCTATGTCTGTTTTTCCGCAGGCTGGATTTTCCGTGTAAAGACCCGGCCATACAGCCAGCTTCTCCTAAGATAATGTGAGCTCATCGTCATTTTTATGTTGATTCAACATCGCTGATGATATTGATTCTTTCGTATTAACAAAATGCTGACCTCCGAGTGAGATATTTGGGCCACTTTTTGCGGCTGTTCAGCCGTTTAGCCTGCGAAAATGGCTTAAGGGTCGAAAAAGGCCGGAACCGGCTGCCGGAAAATGACTCGTCTTCCTGATGCAGTGCTACGTTCGATACCATTGTTGATTACTACGGATTTTTGAAGGTCATGAGCATGTCCTGCAGTTAGACAATAGAAGATTTTAAGACTCACCGTCTTTCTCGCCGTCTCCCCCGCACGACCTCGGCCTCAGTAACGTTCAACCCTTGAAAACGGTATCGGATCTGTTATAGGCTGCTTGGCACTTGGTCGTTTGGTCCAAGTTGCGGCAGGCACGTGCACGCACTTTCACCCACTTGTCTTCAAACCACCACGTTGTAACTTGTCGATATATCTCAAAGTTATCACAGCTACAACACCCGCCCTGCCACTGCGCTGGACAAGTTTTGTTCCTATTACCGCTCGGGGAGGTCGAGTACAATCCGTTTGAATGTGTGAAGCAGCCCTTGGAGGAAGAGTCTTCGTCGTGACTCGTCTTTGACTCGGGCAAGGGCGTTCAGGTCCCGAGGAGTCTGCGATCATATACTATAGAACGCGCTTAAAAAGCGAGATAATGATTCAATTCTAGATCCCAACGTGTGTACCAGATATATGATATATAAGACGACAGAACCACAAAGTCATAACACTGAACAGTATGTTGACCGCGCTCGGACACATCAGGTCAAACGAGCAGCGAAAAGGTTGAAGCTGGATACGTCAAGCAGAGCGATATGACGGGAACATAGACTCCAATGTTACGTCGGTTTCGTGAAGGTGGTGGGAGTCCATCCCGGGTTGCAAAGCTACTCTCCGTATGTGAAGAATTGCACGGCTGGTGAGAATCGAGTGCATTACGCGCTCGAATCTATAGGCACTGATGTCAGTCGTCGATCGGCAATATAGATATTGATGTCTTTGGTACGCACGCGGTGAAGAGGTGAACCAGGTCGGCCTAATTGATCCAAGAAATTCAGTGAAATGGATCAGAATTCTAATGCAACTCGGACCTGGACTCACAGGAAGAACGATGGTTACCACCACGTTGATCAGCGATACCACTGTGCGTTAAACGTTAGTAGCGTGGTCTGCCCTCGAACCAAGTGGGGAAACGCACGAAAGACAAACCCATAGTAGATAGCACCTATACAGAGCGACCAATTAGTTATCAGAATGACACGCGGCAAGATAGCTTACCATCTCCGTAGATAGCTCTCATGAATCTGGACCTCCCGCCCATTCGAACTACGAGATGAATCAGCCACGGAGGCATCATGACGGCCTTGGATCTATATTTGATTTACATAGTGAGATCCCAGGGATTAAGATCATGATCAACATTGCTTCACCAGCCTCAGGCTCAGTATCATCCATGTCGTTAGACGACTGACGAACTTACCAGTGTCTTAGATTATTAACAGCACCCAGCACACGTAGAGTATGTGGCTCCCGCCAGACATGAAACATTGTCGAAAATGAGGTAGTGGTAGCCTAGCGACTAGTGAAGAGTCAAATGTAGGACTCGTATGTTGAAGAAGAGACTCACATTGAGTTGCGTCTAGGAAGCGTTGGACCACAACATAACCTGGTGACCATATTCCCAAGGTAAATGCGACGAGTCCAACTCCTACTAGAGTGCTTCTTTTCCATATGGCCCAAATACGGAGCGTCAAGAGTACTGCGTTGAATGGGGAGGCCAGTTGTAGGGTCAGGTGGCAACAAGCGATCGAGGGTTACACACCTTCAGAGAGAACAAGGCCATTGATAAAAGACCCTGAAGTAAAGGTTTCATGTGTATGTCAGGAGCCCGTATGAAGGCAGAGGTGTCGATGCGCCTACATGCGATGATACGGTTAGCGATATCGCAATCTTGCGGACTCAGATCTTCCGCAAAATGGCCTGAACAAGAAAAGAGTGAGTATCGTGCAGTGGACAAGGCTAGAGCGATGGGCTCACGATAGAGTAGCACCCCTGTGGTGTCGAAGAAGGGGAGGTAACGTTGAACCAAGTAGAGGACCTTAACGACGGACCACCGCTCCCTCCAAATATGCCGCATCTCTAAGTCAAAGTTGAGAGCGACATCGTAAACGAGTAAAGCGGAGGTGGCAACTGCGGGACGATATATTGAAGCCAAGTTCCGATGTCATTGATGTACTGCATCCGACTAACCATCCATATACTAGGTGAATGTCAACTGATAGCCGTAGAATTTGTCTTAGCACCCAAACTCACCGAGACTATCTTCTGGTGCTCAAGAGCGACCGCGATCGCAGCGAGTTTGGAGACGTCGGCCATTCGACTCTTGAAGCTTGTGGAGATACTGATTGGTACTGACGAAGGACAAAGCTCTATGTAGCAGTCAGCTTCACCTTCTCAACTGGATCAGGCAGTGCGAGTTTGAGAGTTGGCGGACTGATGATCAAAGTCGAAATAAACCTCGAACGCGCCGAACACTACACACTCCGAACAATCGCTCATGATACCCCCTCTTGTGTTCCTGTTTGAGGGCACGTGTGAGCTATACGTGATTTTGGGCCGATTTAAGGTCGGTTCAAGGCTCAGAAGAAACGCGAGTTGTAGGTTTCGTGCAAATACTGAAAAGAGACCGGGAGGCTTAGACGAACAACAGCCTCAGTTTGCAAAAGGCGTCGCAAAGACATCATGGTGATACTACTGAGAAAAGAATAGATTTATGCGCCAGAGACAATGCATCAGCGCTGACTTGCCAGCTAAATTTAGCGGTGTGAGTATGAGAGAACCTCAAGGCACCGCTGATATCACGTCTTGTGTAAGTACCTGTTTGAGAGGGTATATGAACCATACGAGATTTTGGTCCTTGTAGATCATGTCGTTCATGCGAGGTTCGGCGAGTACGTAGGCTGTGTGCTTTGAGTAGATGAGGAGAAGCGGGACTGATAGTTGGTTGACTTGTAGAAGGCGTTGCAAACTTATCGTCGTGGTCATGGTCGAAGCATAAGTGTCCGGCCGATCCGGTCTCAATGCGCGTGACCGGGTCCAATACAAGATATTGTAACTCCGCTCTCATGAATACTGCTGCGAAGTTTCGACATGGAACTTCTGCCTCGCTTCTGCCTCTTTTTCATTGACAGCATTCCCGTAGAAGATAAATCACCGTGGAGGAAGACAGGAACTCGTACCTCGGCGGACTGATCGTGCCAGTGAGTAAATACCTCTGGTCGAATCAGATGCTCGCCGCTGACCCACTTCAATGCTGGCATGGATGGTAAAGTTATTGATTTTGCCCACCCGCCGTGACTACCAATAGAATGCGTCTTAGGCCAGCACATCCGTTAATTGAACGGTAAAAATAGACACAGGCCTCAACACGCATCACACATCGAGCATTCTCGAAAAATACCGGGAGGTCGCCGTCACTAGTTTTGGACTTGGATAAGGTCAAAAAATGCCATTAATGCCAATACTTACATTTGTAAGTCTTGATTGAGACTTAGCGCAATGACGGTTTGAACTCATACAAAATACAGTCGGAATACCTGATCGCAAAGATCAGAAGTTTGTACACACATTTTCAACTTTTCCCTTGGCTAGCTCGCCATCCATATGGGTAATGCCTCCGAACCGAGAATATAGAGTTGTGTGGATGAGATGCATCGCGGTAGACATACCCCGAGCTCGAGGAACGCGAAGCGATCGTACAACGTATGTCTTCGTCTCCTCCAAACCCGAGCTTACGCGAGTCCCACAGCGACCGTCATCATGATCTACTGCCTTCTTAAGTCCTATCAAGAGGTAGTGGCTCACCATTTGGGTACCGCATGGCTGAGAGGCGGCCATGTGAGCACCAATCGAACCTCTATTCTCTTCACTGCCTTCTTTTTCTCGTCAGTAACCTGGTGCCTTTTTTCCATTTGGTTTTCCCTCAAGTTTGAACACTCTTTCATTGGTGTATTACCCTTCAACTTCTCGCCACCACGGCGACAGACGCTACTCTTCGGAAATGCAAATGCAGGTACCGGTGTTCCGTGAGCAAAATAGAAGAATGGTATGTTAGGTGTCGCAGGCAGTGAATAGTGAGATGCTTACCACTCTTATCAGAATGTCGGTGCACTAGTGTTAGTCGACATGGTGTCTTTAGCGTGTGGTACTTAGAGACCTCAGCGAGGAGGAAGTAGCTTGAGAGAGCTGGAGAGTGCTAGGAGGAGGAACGAGAGCCTCAAACAGAGCCCCTGAGACTCGAGAGAGCATGCGGGTGAGCGTCCCGGGATATGAAAGTCGCCACTTGAAGCTTGAAGGATGGTCTTCATTGCTAACGCAATTCAAACCACGATTACCGGATAGTCGGCGTTTCTCAAAGCGAGTACCCAAGTCGATACAATTTCTTTCTGCGTAACTTCATATTCCTGAGTAATACCGACGCATTCGTATGTCTCGCACGGCAAAGGGTCAACGTCCATTCCTCTCAAAAATGTTCAATACCACAGTAGGCAAATAGGATGACAGAACTACGAAACGTTAGCAGTGTCTGAGTCGACTGCCGGGGATGTTGAAAGGTCATCGTCAAGCTCAGAGCAAGACAGGAGCCCTCTGCCTTCTCATGTCCTGGCTTCGTGGAGGTGAAGATGTGTCGGGTTCTAACGCTACTCTTCGCATGTGTAGGATTGCACGACTAGTGAGAATCGAGTGCATTACGCGCTCGAAACTATAGGCATAGACGTCAAATGTTGATCGGTGATACAAAATAAATGCCTTTGGTGGTACGCACGCGGTGAGGAGCTGAACAAGGTCGTCCTAATTGATTCAAAAGAGAACTTCAGCGAGATCGGAGCTCTGATGCAAATTTATCCCGACTCACGGGAACAGTGAGGACCACCACCACATTTATCGACGATATCACTGAGTGTGAGACATTAGTAGTGTAGCTCCTCAGCTCAGTTGCTATACGCACGGAAGACGAGTCCATAGTAAATAACACCTGTAGAGAGCAATGAATTAGCTGCTTGAGCGGCGTGCGGCGAAGTAACTGACCGTCTTTGTAGATGGTTTTCATGAGTTTGGATCTTCCGCCCATCCGATCTATAGAGTTATGGTTAGGTATTGGGCATATGATTGGTTCTGGAATCCTCAGGGAAGTTCTAAATTCGACCTACAGAGTGAGACCGCAGGAATCAGAATCATGATCAGCATCGCTGTCACCAGCCTTTAGCTTCAGTCTTGACCATGTCCTACGACCAATGGGCTTACCAGTGTCGTATATCATAAATAGCATCCAGCACAGGTAAAGCACATGGCTTCTGCCGGAGATATGACACCCCCGAAAATGGGGTGCTGGTAGCCTATCGACTGGTTACGAGTCGGATGAAAGGGACCTGGTATGTTGAAGAACGAACTCACACTGAGCTGCGTCTAGAAATCGTTGGAGCACGACAAAACACGGTGCACATGTTCCCAAGGAAAAGACAAGCAGTCCAACTCCTACCGGAGTGCTTCGTTCCCACGCGGCCCAGACACGGAGCGTGAGGAGTACTGGGTTAAACGGGGAGGTGAGCTCCAACGTCCGGCGGCTAGAAATGATCAAACATCGCATACCTTCAGACAAAACAACACCAGTGATGAAGGACCCTGGTCGAAAAGTTACGTCCGCATGTTAAGAGCTTGTATAAATGCAGAGGTCCCAGTGCACCCACATCCCATGATACGATTATCGATATCGCAACCTTGCGTGCTCAGGTTTTCCGCGAAATGGTCTGAAGCAAAAGGAAACAAACTAGTGAGGGCTGCGGAATAGGCAAGGTAACAATGATGGGCGTACAGTGAAGTTCCACCCCAACGGTATCGAAAAATGGCAGGTAACGTTGTACCAAGTAGAGAGTCGCAACGATGGACCACTGCTCCCTCCAAATAAGCCGCATTTCTAACTCAAAGTTGAGAATGACATCGTAAACGAGTAAAGCGGAGGTGGCAACTGCAGGGAATATTGAAGCCAATTTCCGACGTCATGTATGGGATCTGACCAACCGTCCATATACTAGGTAATGTTCGCTGTTAGCCATGTAATTTGTCGTGGTATCCAAACTCACTGAGACTATCTTCTGGTGCTCGAGAGCGACTGCGATAGCGAGTGTAGAGACGTCGGTCATTGTGCCCCAGGAGCTTGTGTTGACACTACTCAGCGCTGAGGCAGGAGAAGCTTTATGTGGTAGGAATGTCAGCGTTACCTTATCAACTGGATTAGGCAGTGCGAATATGAGAGACAGTGGAATGATGATCAGAGTAGAATAAATCATGAACGTGATGAATGCTCGGGGCAATCGTTCATGATGTTCGTATCCCTGTTTCAAGAGGGCGCATACGAGCCACTCGGGATTTGGGAATTGAGATGATGATCGGCTAAATTTTCCCACGACCCCAAGGTATCTGATTTCATGACGCTCGACCTCAGATTAGCTCTTACTTTTGCGGTTTTTCGTGGTCTAAATCCGTGTTTATATGCCTGAATTTAGGATAGACTTGAGCTACGCGATCACGGATACGCCCAGAATTTCGTGAGCCATGTCGTATGGCGACGTAACAGCTTCAGACCCTATACACACGCTGATTCTCAACTACGTCGTATCCTTGAACGAGGTGGTTGCGACTGAAGAACTGAAGGCTGCCGCGGTCACCACTCGAAGAGTGGAGCCTGGCAGAGTGGGTATACCAAATTTGGCTAGATCATGGTTGGCATATAAACACGGATTCTGACCACGAAAGACCGCAAAAGTTTTTACGAATATTTCGATTGCTGTATTGAACTTGATTCAACAGCGCGTAAGCATCAAGGCTAGTATTATAGCTATTCCTGGAACGTAGGGCGGGAACAGGTTTTTCCCGCGCAAGTGGTGAGGACTGTTCTCGATTTTTGGAGTTCGCCATTCTCCAGTAAAGACCATGTTCTCTGCACCGCTGGAACCAGAAAAATCAGGGCTATCTCATGTTCCAATATTTGAGTTGGCCGCTGTGGGGAGGTTGCCCAAGTACTGATTAGTAACCCTTTCAGGAAAGATTTCCACTGCCCAAACTTTCCAGACCTTTGGGTTCTGGGAGCTGCGAAACATCTTCCTTGATGATACATAGTATGAAAAATATGGTGGCTTACAGCTCTGAATTTTCTGGATATGGTGGTCCAAAAACCACTTTGCCTGGTGCAAATTGGCACGCCCTAAAAATCGAGTACTGTTTTTTATCTCTTACGCGGGAAAAAAACCGTTCCCGCCACAAGTTCCAGGAATAGCTGTAAATTGGGACCGAGGAGCACAGAAATGTGATTCACGACGGCTCGAGCAGATCCTCGTTGACTTCTCGTCTTCAAATGTTCTGTTCAACTTGGTAAGGGCGGGTCCGCCGCCTGGAGACAAGTCTGGGTGAAATGAAACCCATATTTCCTCACTATGAAGTCACTAGAGTGAGTAAGTCGTGAAAACAAGAGATACCATATTCGATAACGAGTACCAGGCAATCAGAATGGCACGTAAAATCACAAGGTACTCTACCGAGCTCATACTACCAAAGAGTAGGCATCCCGTCGCCAGGACGGTCGATCACATAAACCTCTCCATCGACCCATCTCCATTCTACAGAAACACTTCTCGCCTTTAGCCTATCCAGCTCACTCCGCACGTGGTGCGAATCCACGACCTCCTTCGGTTGCGCATCAAAATTCACCTTAAGCGAACGTAGTGGTTCAACCTGAATGTTAAACCCGGGAGGTCTGGAACGCATTTGGGCAAGTTGCAGAACCTCGTCAACCACGACTGAAGAGCAACCCGCAATCTCGAGCTCCTCGAGACGTGGGCAGATGATCCCGCCGGACTCTTGCTGGAAACCTGGCGTGAGTTCGCGGAAGAACCGTTTACTGAGGAAGGTACGAGTAGGTGTCGTATCAGTGTTGCCAGGATTCATTGCCGCCCTGTAGCTGGTCATTGGTCTCTCGATTGTGGGCCTTTCGTGGGTGACACTGAGGGACTTTAGTGATGACATGAGCTCCAAGGAACGTAGAAGCACTTCTTCTCGAACGAGGAGGTTCACGTCCAGGCGTGTCAGCGTGCTCGCACGGCCGGATTGGATAAGAAACTCGTGAAACGGGGTTTCAACTTGTTGATGTAAACGCTGGACATCCGCCGAGGACAAATAGACGTTGTGGTGGATTGCGAGTTCCATCAAAGATGGCGCGAGTATTGCGTTGAAAACGTTTCGGAATTCGTCGATGGCGATAGCCGAGTCAAGGCGGTGTAAGACTCCGAAAGAGGGCTGGAAGGTAAGGCCGAGTTTGCGGAGCTTGCGCCAGCTGGTAGGAGGGCCAGTATAAGGTGTGGACATGATACCCCTTGATAAGGTGTGACCAAATGATAGCACACACTCGATCAAGGACGGAAATGTCCTCGCAAAACGCTCAATTAGAACGCTCGGAAGAAGATTTGTGATTGGGTTAATAACGTGAAGATGCGTCAAGACCACCCAGTGCCGTGTTTTAAGCTCAAAGATGGATTCTGGTATGCAGGATATGTGGAGTCGGCGCAATCGACCGATCTCTACTGCATCAAGGAGATGGACGAGCAACATCTGTGGCCGCTCCAAATCAGTTGGAAGTGCTGTTATTGATATGTTCTCCAGTAACGGCAGGCTTCCATGGGATAGTGGTGATATGAACGAGTCCATGATGTTGTCGGGAATGTGTGCGAGTGTGATCGTCTTCCAGCGCCTGGAATGTTGAGATACGAGGTTTCCAATCTCTTGATAAAAACTCCGGTCGAGATCGAAACGTGGTCGCGCTCCTAGAATTGATGGACCAACCCCAAGGCCAAATGGAGGCATAGACACCGAGATTTCAATCGGCATTGTTGTCGACCTATCCAACCACAACTCCAGACCACCTTTCCTTGCATACAACAGTTGATTGTATAAGTGCTGTTCATGCTCGTTCAATGGAACAGGAAGGTTGATGTGGATCGCATCCCATAACTTGGGTGTTCCCAAAGCCATCGCACGCCATGAACGGCACACCCTCGTGAGCAACAGAGGTGCTTGCTGAATGTCGCGGGTTCGAAATCCGGCGGGTAGGCAATGAGCGAATATCTCAGCCATCAATTCCGCTGAAAACCTGCGAAAGGGTGACAGAACCGCCTTGTGTTTGTCAATGAAGGTTTGCAGTCGCCTACGTTCAGCTTCCAGGCGAGTTATCTCTTTGTTTATCTCCTTCAAGCGGTTCAATGGATCAATGAGGAGTTCCTTCATCTCAACAATCTCCTGAGTTGAAGGAGCATAGTTGGTGTCGAGGACAGCCGCAAATGGCGAATCAGGTAGGTCATCAAGCATCGTCAGATGGGTGTCCACTGTTTCCTGGAGTGGTAGTCGGTCAGTGCAAGTCACGCGAGTGATCAATATACCCCGACGTACCTTGGACACTGTCCCTTTTACACAAGTTGGGTATGACAAGTTGGACGAGCGGATGGAAGTGCTGTTATGAACTGCGAGCGAGAACTGGCAAGGTTACGTCGCACAGCACCTTGAGTCAAATCAATTTTCCCACCGGGCATCGGAAAGCCATCAGAGAATCGTGACCAGATATCACCAGACACGCCGGGAGCGCCAGTGAATGTTACACAGCAATAAAATGACCGCATAGATCTCCGAGAGCCGGTAGAAGTGGAGTTGGGCGAGCCTAAGCATGTTTGGAGGTGTTCCATCGCGGTATCTGAGTATAATACGATGTCGGCTGTTTTATACGTTCCCGCCCGAACCATAAGAGTCTACCCTCTCCAACGTCGAACAACCCCAGTTGCTGGGCCTATTTTATTGCCAGTCAACCCTCCAGGCATCGAAATATCATGGATGGAGTTTACCTAAGATTTATCACTCTCCAAAGGCTACAAACACCATTATGAAACCTTTCCGGGCCCAACTTGTATTTGAATCCCTCATTCCCGGTCTCAGTATTACCACCAGTATCGGGGTTACCGGACACGCGTTTCCATTCCACTAAGGACGTGTTGTGTGTCGGAGAAATCTATGCGGGGAATCTTGATCCTGACGAATGATGCCAGACTTTGCGACGACCATGACACGGTCGTCGCAGCCCAGTTGGATTGACTCATTGAGATGGTGGTTGAGTTGTAAGGTGCGCAGCCGCTCGAATTTCCCACGAACCCATTTGTTGTTGATTGGCCTTCATGACGACGCTCGACTTCCCTCCTTCCTCAAAACTGCTCTTCTTCTACGGAACCCTCAAGCTACCTCATATCTTACAGCAGGTGCTGAGCTTGAAAGAACTACCAGCCCTCTACGATGCCACCATCCGCGGTTACACAGTCAAGATGTGGGGTCCATATCCAGCTCTCGTCAATGCAGCGGACACAGAAGCTACCGAAAGGACGGTCAAAGGCAAGGCTTGGATTCTATACGAGGAGGGACATTTGAAGCGGCTCGAACAGTACGAGACGGAGAACTATCGCTTGGCGAAGGTCGATATCGATGTCAGGTTGAAAGATGCGCCGATGAAGATCATTTCGGGTTACACGTTCATCTGGAATAGCTATCCAGAAGAGCTTGAGGATGGGTCTTTTGACGAGTTGAATTTCTCTTGTTAAGAGCTGTTTGGACAGAAGTTTATTGATTGACCAGTATCGCCGGTGAGTCCCTAAAATATCTGGTCTCTAATACCTGCAAGTAACCTCAGATTGACCCGCAGTAGGCACCGAGGGCACTTGTGTAATAAATTGTCAGAAATTTTGAATAGCTCACGTAAGGCCGTATAACGCCCATAAGAGTAAATATTAATTCAGCTTGATTGATGAGAGCTTATAACGTACCAATGGCCGGTCTTACGCCGTAATATTCATTCTTATTCACCCTTACGGCGCCGATTTTGGCTCTTTATAGCGACTTACGGGCTCTTACGGGCCTTATGATGATGTCATCTTATGAGAAGGAATAGAAATTTCTGACATATACTTGAAACGGGAATCTCGTAGTAGACCTTTCTTTGGAAGTCAACGAAGAGATAGATGGGCGACATCTTCAACTTCAAGATGTTATATGCGATTCGGCTCAGACTGGGAAATGGCTTCGGGTTGTATCGCTCAGATGCCTTTTGTGCCATTATACAAGAGCCTCGCTGAGCAGGGGCTTTAGATTGCTACGAGATGCAACCTGATGTAACTAAATATGTATAATGTAACCGCAGCGTCGATCTATTCCAATCACTATCGGCTCGGGGGAACAAAACAATGGACTGCAGAACAGTCTCTCTGAAGAGACCTATATCGCCACGTCGCACCTAATTGGCTTATGAAGGAGGGCTCTCTTCCAAATCGCACCGCTCTTCATCATCCTCCTTAAGCCGAGTCATTTCGTAAGAAACGGCCTGCAGATGCTTCACCGGGGAGAATTTCCAATGCGTGCTGCTCGTCCCCTATGTAGGAAGAAGGGACATGTCATGTCTGTGAAGTTGTTAGTGTTAGAGGGAAAGAGAACAGCGACAGTACGCACACACTGGCAAAGTGTTCCACCAGACCAGACCACTACGACCTGTACTCGCAATCTTTCATCTTACACGCAAAATTTCGCCCCATTGTGCAGCTCGCGGCCGTCTCAAGAATCATGGAGTGGGGGACGGCTCGAAGAGTGCAAGTTTTCCTGTGGTCTATCTGAAAAACAAGACCCTGTATCAGTCGAGCTTTCGTAGCCGAGATGTGGGAAGCAATGCTCACCGCCCTAGTCCAGCGCATCACCTCTCCAAATTTATGGCACGCCGACGACCATCTCTTTCGCCTCCTCGTTCAACACGGTTTCAGCCGTGTCCGAAATAAATGCCCCACAGCCCTTGGAACGCTGCCAGCCTGGCAGTCGTAGTACCTCGGGCCCAAATTTGTCCCGATTGGTGTAGACACAAGCATGCATCAAGATACCAGGATACCCATACGTGACCGTCCGATTGGAACACCCCGGAGATGTACAACGGAACAACGAAGAAGCCTTGTACAGGTCCTCCCTCGTCGCACCGGGTTCGTGGCGTCTGAGAGCCTCTAACGCCTTCTCCGTCTGCTTTGCGTTATACTCCTCTAGCAAGGGGGGCAGCTCACTAAGCACATCTTCAAACCTCGATAGTCGCAATCGAGTGTCGAGAGGTAGGTCCTCGATGAGGGAGCGGATGGGTGGCCACAACGCGATAACGTGTGATGAT
>JANHQD010002217.1:0-14379 GCA_024721195.1 Marasmius sp. AFHP31
AGTTTCTCCTCGGTGGAACGTCGGGGCGAACGGTGCTTCACACAGTGGAACTGTGCCACCGAATCTTTCCCCCGGCACGTCCTTGCACTCCTTAGCGTACGGGTGGGTACCGTGGAGCGCAAGCAATGAGATATATTCGAGACGTGCTGATTAGTGGGCACCAGTCATCAGACCATGAAACCCACCCGGTTCACGGAAGTTCTGTGTCCAATGAGCAACTTCGTGTCGGAGGGAGACACCAGATTGTAAAACACTCGAGCGGATGCTAGGTCGATAAACGCGGCTTTCTCGATCACCCCGTTGTGGAACGCAACGTAGTAACTCAAGGAGCCATTTGCCTGGTATTGAAGCTCCCGGAGATCAGTCTTGCATCTTGCGTATTGATGCAAGATTCGGCTGTGGCTTGCTAAAAAAGCTGAATACTGCGAAACAATGATGTCAAAGGAGTTCTAACCTTACCTTCACGCTCATGTTCCAGGTACGTGTCTCGATAAAGTCATTCCATGAAGGAGTCGACAAACAGTATCGGGGTCCGCAAAGAGAGGTAGCTTGATAATTGTGGTGTGATTCATTGAACATGGTTGAATTTTCCACCACTGACAGTAAAGTTTTGGGCATTCTGGAAGAAATGGGTGATCCTATTGTACATGTCGTCCATCTTGATTGCTAGAACTTCCGGGTGATGAAGAGTGTGGGGTAAGCTACCTAATAGTGAACCGTAGGGGTAGTGAGGCTCGAGAAGACCGCCTGTTTTGGCGTCATGTAAGATCGAGGGAAACATTCAACTGGTATGGAAAACGTGTTGTCGAAACTGTCATGAAAGTCAAAAAACCACTGGTGAGGTTAGCGGGAGGACCGTGACTTATCAGGGACTTAGCAGACGTGGGATTTGCCTGCCGGGCCCGCGTGGGCTTACAAATACTTTGTGCGGACTGGGTATCCATTTCGCCGTAGGCAGCTTAGATGCCGGCGGCAAAACGTCAATTTGGCTGCCATTGCACAGCTTCGAATTCATTGCTCTTCGTTCCACCACATCTTCCTCCTCGCGCTTCCAAATTTTCGATGAGCCAAACCCCCTCAAGCTGTGCAATCACCAAGAAAGGAATTTGGTATGTTTTATGTGTGTCATGAAAGGGCCGACAATCATACTGATTCAATGAATTGTTTGCGTTTGGTGGATGGGTCGCAGACCCATGGATCGGTGGATTTTACTGACAACTGTACGACAAGGGAGACATAGCCGTAGCGAATGGTTGGGGCAAATTCTTTGGGGATCCAGCACGTCATCAATCACTACTGACAGGTTTTGGGGAGAACTGGCGCACGGACCATCCCCCCAGATATAAGAACCAGGTGCGCTCGGAATTCCTCTCCATCTTCCCTTCCACCACCATCCCCCTCGATGATTTCGTCGATGCCTTGACTCTTGGCATGCCCCGACAAACACCGGCACGAAGACCCACAACACTGTCCTTCTCGCTACTACTAGTACCAAGCCGATACAATGGTGCGTCGCTTGTTCACGCACACATGCATATAGTTGACTATATGCGTCTTTTCTTTCCAGAACTAGGCGCACAACCATCGACCATCACTGTTCCATCCATACTCTAACCTCAATCTGCGCATTTGTTAATCTTGGGTATGTTCGAGTCACTGCCTTGAATCTTCCGTCTACCTAGCCCATACTCAATAGCCGCTCAGGACCCTTTCTTTTGTATAGGGACTATTCAGGATTGTGAGGTACTTTTGAGGGTGAGTGTCGTTGCGCTCACAAATTCGGCTGTCATGCTAATGAACTTCTGTCGCTCGTCCTATCTATAATTTGCAGTGGAGGGTATTGAACGGTTGTAATTATTGTCAGCATGTCATTCCATACTACATAGAGTATAATACCTCGTAGACTATAGCGTGGGCATGGTCGTGGGCACGGCCAAATGGCCCATGGTTACATGGGCACACGTACCTAGGATTATACGGGCAAATAGAGACAATTCGTCATCATTCCACCGCCAATCGCGGCCACTTGAGTGAACCGAGAGCTACTCGCTACGCCTTATGTTAGACAAGGTCCTTCAGCAATGCTCTCAGTCCCTTCTTTCCTTCCGCTCATTCCCTTTCTTCACTCACGAACACACTCGAACATAAAAGAGACTGGAAGATTGGAAGCAGACTTCGTATTTGCATTATTATCGGAAGTACAAGGTAGGTAACATAAGTCGGCTTTTCAGGCTTTATATTGAAAGAAAAAAGCTGTGAATCGGGCTAGCGACGATGGCAATAGACTCGCCAAAAAGACGGCGCCACATTCTAAGGTCCCCAGGGTCCACCGCGTCAGAACGCGTACGCGCTGCTAAGCGTCGACCAGCGATTCGAGAGAGCAACGCCATGTCTATACCTCAGACCACCACCTCTAACCCCGCAGAAAACTCGCTCCTGAGCTTTCCCGAGACCGCGTCCTTCACCCCTGGCGAGCCTTCCATGACACCTATCCCCTGGGAGAATTTCCAAGGCCTCATGAACCAGGGAGCTACAGGCTTTCCGTCGTCCCAATACACTGCAAGTCAAACCAATCAGCCCCAAGGCGTGAACTCTTTTCGTGAAGCTATCGAGGCTTTGTCACAGGCCCAAAGAGCTCGCCGCCAGGAGGAGAGTGACGAAAGCGGCGGCACTGCAGAGAAGTACGCGAGATGGTGGAAGGAGTATCAGGAATAGTGGTGCGCCAACATGGTGGGTCTAGCGCAGAGTTTGGAGCCCGAGCCGCCGCTGCCTATCACCCCCGCAAAGGCCGCCATTTTCCTGGACTATGTCACCTCTCGGAACAAGGTGAAGATGGCATTCGGCATGGCCCACACGTCACTGACCAGTTCTTTCTCGCAGCGAGATCATAGGGGGGTGGAAATACCCAACTCGAGCCTCAGTGTTCATAGCGTCAAGTCTTGCATCAACGCCCTCGAAAACCTTCGACTTCGAACTCAACACGAGCACAAGGATGACCCAGATGCCCAAAGGCCGCTAAGAGAGGATCTGCGCATCAAGATGATTGAGAAAAGCGCTCATGCCGACGAGAGAACGCGGGAGGATGAAGCCGTCAAGCTCAAGGCGGTAGGGACGTCTGCAGGTAACGAGTTTCATTTCATGGCTTGTCAGTGAGCAGGAGACCCATACCTCTGTTCTGCAGATGCCTACACGACTGAGCAAGTCAGAAAAGCAGCACACTGGTGCATTGACGGCGCGTTCTCCGGGAAGGTCACCGAGCACCGGGGATACAGAAATCGAGCCATGTTCCTCCTGACGATCCATTCATTGGTCCGCGGGGACAACGTCCGGAGGCTCTGCTATTCGGATTTCTTCTACAAGGAGTTGCCGAATCCTGCCCTGGACACCATTGATCTATATGGCAACGTTGGACATAATCACGACATCACAGTAACTGTTTCGCTTACCTTGCCGCTTTCGCCATATTGACATACTCCTCAGTCGTTGGCTTTCCTGTCGAACATGGGGAAGAACAACCACGTAGGCCGCCGGGATGAACATGGCATCATCCGCCACCATATCGTAGATATGTGTTCCATCGGGGCGCTCGCGATGTACCTCTTCAGCAGGTACCACATCCTTGGTGAAGCCGTTCCCCGCTTCGCGCCGGACTATGAACACCCCGAAGCTGCTGAATATGGGTATCGGAGTTGGTACACCTTGTACGTGTTTCCAGGCCGCGACAGTCTCAACGACCCGCTCGGTTATGATGGTAAGCTTCCTCCTTCGTATTGAGACCTGGAGATACTGAATCAATTCTATTAGCGCATGGAACTATCATACAGACCATTCACAAGAATAACGACATACACGTGTCCAAAACTACCCATATGGGTCGCGTGCAGGGTGCAGTTAACGCCCGAGCCCACGGTGCATCAGAAGCCGCGACAAAGGCGCTTGGCGGTTGGAACGAACAGGGATCCTTCAAGAATTGTTACGATCATCGGCTCCCACTCGAAGCGATGCTTGCGGCCGCCTACTTCCTCGCCAACCATCCTGAGAGACATAGCCTTCCCCGAGGGCAGATAGGTAAGGCTAGGACTTTGTTCGATGCGCAGAATGGAGGCTGAATTGACTTCTAGTCGTGCCGACATCGTTGCTTCAACAGCTTTGGCCGTGGGTGGAGGAAGAACTAGAGAAGTACAACGAACGGCGCCAGGATTTGGGGAAGAAGGCGCTGGATCTCGCGCTCGTGAACTTCCTGAGCGTCCTCAAGAAGCTCCGAGAGGTTCTTTGCCAGGACCTGGCCATGATCTTCGCCAGAAACCCCTCGTACGCCATCTTCAACCACGTGCCCTTCAACACGCTGGAATTTCGGGAGTTTGCTGTTGATGCAGCCAAGGCCGTCGAGACTGCAGTTCGGAACACGGGTGCACGGCTGGAGCCATTCTCTAGGGAGGTTGTTCATGCAGTGGAGAACATCACGGTCACCTCGGAGACGCGGATGGAGTGGTTTCGCCTGGAACAGAAAAGTCAGATGGATGAGATGAAGACAGCCTTTCAGGGACTTACCGACGCCCTCAAGTTGGGTATGTATCCCCCACCAACAAAGCGCATGCGCGTTGCCACCAGCTCTGTTCGTCCTGAGAAATCACGGAAGATGTCGAGTAAGGGTCGAAAGACATCACTTGCTGTCTCGACAGTCGTGAGTCTACCAACGCCAGCTGCTACCCCTCCACCTGATCCCATGCAATACGCAATCAGCCCACCTCCCTCACTCCCCCCTGTAGATCCAACTGCCATCGGTGAGGATCCTGCTGCAATGGAAGTCGAGACAGCACTCTCTCCGCCCTCAACTCCGTTAAGGGTGCCGAACTATTGCGTTCGTCAGGGGGATGCCGCCGTGTTGATTACTCGAGACGAGTTTACGGATGCCCAGGAGCAGGGCATGGCGGATATAGAGGCGCGAATCGGGGCTGAAAAGGCAACCAAGCACGACTGGGAATGGTTGCAATACCATTCTCGCCGACAGGACGAGTGGGTATGTTCTGAGGACCGTGGTAACCCGTGAGGAGATGTGGGAGGAGTACTTCGAGGGGTACGATGGGTGCCTCTCGGTACAGGAGCTGGAGAAGGATTTCCCGAAATGGAGGGCAAAAAACACGGCTCTTGGGACAGAGTTCTCGCGGCGAGGAAAGCTCTGGGGCCTCGTTCGAGAGCTGGCGGAAAGAGATGGCTGGGACACGTCCGTTGCGCTGAGGTTCTTGAACGACAGATATCCAGCATCTCCGACAGGTCCAAAGGCATTTCGCACAGCGGGGAATTTCGCGCGTTGGCTGCAGGAAAATAAAGGTCGCAACTATCAGGAGGTTTTGACACAGGCCGCGTCGTACCTGTGGAAGTAAGGTCAGTCTCTTTCTACGGTCTCGATGAACGTAGAACTTACTAGTTTGGTCGCTACAGCATTCCATTTCTTCGGGAATCGTCCTGGCTCGGCCATTATGGTCTGTATGGCAATTGGTATCAGCTCGCTTGTCGAAGGTATTTAGGGCGTAGGCGAAGATAACAACAATGGCGAGACCGCAGCAAGGTCAACGAATACGCTGGCTGAAGGCCAGCGTAGGCTTTTCGCTGCGGTCTCATTCATTTTTTTTGTTGGGAGCTTCTGTGCTCTTTCGTACTCTAACATTCGTTGTAATTCTCAATTATGTCTCTTAATTCTACTTACTAGTATTCTACGATATGCGTACACAATAAACAAGTGCTAAAACTTACCCTGAGCCCACCGAGGACGTTAATGGTGGTGGTTGTGTCGAGAGAGCAGAAGGAGTTCTCACGGTTGGACGCGTGTCAGAAGTCCAGCGCTCAGAGAGGCCTGAGGACGAGAATGGAAGGTGGGCGCTTGGATACCTCGGCGCGGATTGTCCGAGCGCCCACCTTCCATTCTCGTCCTCAGGCATTTCTCAGCGCTGGACTTGTGACGCGCGTCAACCGTGAGAAAACCTTCTGCTCTCTCAACACAACCACCACCATCAACGCCCTCTCTGGGCCTACAGTGAGTTTGTTTCCAACAGAAGTCTAGTAGAGTAATTAGAATAGAGAAATAAACATGTCTCTGAACGAAAAGAGGCGCTGAAAGCTCAAACTGAGCGTAAGATTAAGATGGAAAAAAAAAAACAAATGTGGCGTTCTCCTACGCGAAAAACTCTGTTCAGTGAGCGATATGCTGACCTGCTGAACTTCTAGAGATACCCGCAGAAACGCTGCCGGCCAGCGATATAATCACTTGAAGGAGCTTGTATACTTCTGAATGGTAAGTAGGCCGTTTTACTTCTGGAAATGTTGTCGTTTCTGACTGATGAATGCTTTCTAGTCAAGGTTCTTGGACATCGAAGCCGAACTTAGCAGTGACAACGACAACGACTACGACGATGACGATGACGAGCGGTCAATTGCTCAGGAAGACTATGGTCAGTTGCATTCCTTTCATCCTTCGAACTCATCGCACTCATCGCGATCGTAGATTTCATAGATGATTCGATACAGAATGAGAGCCTTTCGGCCCCAATTCCTCGTGTCATGCCATCGAACGAGCCCAGTCTGGGTTCGTGGATGCCCATGCTTTCCGATACCCGACCACCCGACAGTTTTGCCGAGGCTGAAGGCCTGGTACCCGATGGGGTCCAGAGAGATACCCAGGACCAAGTCCTCAACATTATACGTCACACCGATCCGCAACTTCTGCATACTCACGAAAGTCGTCCATCGATCCCCAATGATGCTATCGAGAGATACGCCCACTTCTCGCGCCCCACTCAAATACTGCCACCTGAACCCTCTATATCGTACTCGTTTAACACGATACCAAGATCTGAGGAGGCACTGAAGAAGCGCAAGCATCTTACCCGCGATTCGACCTCCCATCCATCTACATATTCCGCTACATCTCCGTACCCCGAAAGCTCCTCCAATCTCTCAGCTTCGGCTACGAAGAAGAAGAGAACACTCGCAGATGTCTCGGCTAGCGCAGCTCCATTCGGGACATTCGCTTCGAAACCACGCCGCCCAAACGTCATGAAAGATTGGTTGAAACCCAGCGTCTCCAAACGGGAGCTTGCTCCTGGTGAGTGGGTGAGGATGCGGAAAGGAACCTACAAGGATGACGTCGGGATGGTGTGGAGGCCAGGTACCACCAAGTCGGGCATCCATGGATACTTTGTTCTGGTCGTTCCTCGGTTATCCCGCCCCAAACAGCTTGCGCCTGACGATCCTGATGCGAAAGCACTCGATCCCGACGAACCTGCGCAGACAATTCCATGCCCAGAATGTCCACCACCGTGTCTCTTCTGCCCCAATGACTTTGACGAGGGAGTAGAACGTGAGAGTGATCATGTTTTTCGCTTTCGACGACAGACGTTCAGCCACGGTCTCCTCGTCAAGTTTTTTGGCGAGCCATCACTCACCGCCACCCGAACCGTTTCCCCTGACTTTTGCGAGCTGTTCCTGAACTCCAAGCATCCCTTTGTTGAAACGTTCTCTTTCCCCTTGCCCCAGTTCTTTGTTTTCCTCGTTGGGGACAAAGTGCTCCCGTCCGAAGACAGTCGAAGAGGCGTGATAAAAGAGCTGAGCGACGAGTCGTGTGTGGTTGAGTTCGAGGGTCCGGAAGAAGAGAAACAGGTCTATTCTTTGGCGAGCGTGCAAAAAGTGGTCGTACCTGGAGACACGATCCAAGTCCTGGCCGGCGAGCACTCGGGGAAGGAGGGCCTTGTCGTTGAAAGACACGGCTCCATTCTCTGTGTTGCTGAAAGGGAAAACAGGAATACGAGAACCGTAAGTATCGAAAACATGGCTCTTGGATTCTCATTGCTGAAGTTCTTCCTTGTAGAGCTTCTTTGCCCACACGAATGCAGTGAAGGTTTGCCCCCTCACCTACGATCCTCATCAGGACGTTCCGTGGTATAACCTCGAGGTTATCGTCAACCGTGGGAGCTACTCCAACGTGAGGGCGGTCGTGAAAGGTGTTAGGTTGACTCCGCTTCGTGATTGTCTTAAGCTGCTGCTCTTCGTAACCGAGCTGGCGTGCTCAGTGGAGGTCGATCTTGACGAAGTCGTCGAAGCCGTGTAAGTACCAATGCCGGATTTCATCTCTCCGAGAAGCTAATATTGCTAGGTCGCAGAACAAGCAAGATCCTTCTCGAATACCAGCCTCTCAAGAGGTCTCAAGAAGCCAGGTTCGGGATGGATAAGCTCATGGTCAAAATGCGTACTGGCCGGGTGCCATGGGTTGGCATGCGTGTGAAGGTCTCGAAGGGTGCTCACAAAGGGAAAGAGGGGATTGTCAAGGATGTCAATCGTTCGAACCGGGAGCACACCGACAGTGGGCTTGAAGTCTCTGTTGAGCTTCAAGTTATCTCTCCGAACATGAGCCATCGAGTTGAGAAGATCGATTACGCTCATGTTCGTGAGTTTGACAGCGGCCTCGAGCTTGCGAAGTCCATGCCTCTCACACGGGCACAGGACTTTTACCAACCTCAAGCTGGTACGAAACAGAATAAGCCGAAGAAGCCATGGCTCGACGATGAGCCTGCGCATACCCCTCACGCGTCGTCTCCAACGTTGTCCAGTGGTACTCCAATACACGTTCCAGAGTACGAGGGGCTAGATTGGGACAATGTATCTGATCCTTGGAACCCCCATTCACTCTCGCCCGCTTTTTGGCACTCTCTGGACTATGACCCTCTCTCCACGCCCACCTCCCCCGACCCAGCTCGCGAGCTTCGCAGCGTTCCCTCAACTCCATCTGTTTCCCGCTCTCGCCTTCCTCCTCCTCCTCGTCCGGTTCCCTCCCACTGGATACTTCACAGAAAGCTGCTAGGAATTCCGATTCGAGTCGCAATAACTGGCGGGAAATGGAAGAGGAAGACAGCCTTCGTGACACCCACGAGCAGTGCCCAGGGTGCGTTCGTTGCATTTCGCAACAAAGAGGAAACGCATCCGATTGACTGCCAGTGGATTAAAAAACATGATCAGCCGCCCAGGCCGAACTCCGAGCAAGCGCTCATGGTCGTTACCCGTGGCGACGAACAGCACATCGGCAAGTTCGTGCGTCGGATCTTCTACTTTTACAACCAGAGCCAAACTGACGATGCTCGATGGTTCATCCTCGGCGTCGTGGATCGTACGGGACGGCAGGACAGCTTGACAGACGAGATCTTGGAGCTCCCCCCCACTACATTGGACATTGTCGAAGAGAGTAAAGAGGCCAGAGAGGCCGGTAACATCTTATTCGAAAGTGTACGATACGCCGCCAAGGTTGGGAAGCCGGAGGTTAGGCGACCCGGTGAAGGAAATTTGGGTGATCTCTACAAGGCCTGCCAATCCGCTCTGGTCTTTTAGTCACGTCAGTACTGTATCCTTAGCACTTTGTCTATCAGTTTTGCTTGCTCATGTTTGTACTAATGGACGCAAATGTACGCATCTTTTTGTACCCCATGACGGAAGACTGAGACATAGAGTACCTTATTCCCTTACCACCACGATTCGGCAATGCGCATCAAGATGCTCTGGCCGGTGATAGGTTCTGTAAAGGAAACGCGAACCCTCAAGGAGCTTGCTTTTACCGAGGGCTTCCAGACTAACCACCAACAGCAACGTTCGATCACCCTCGGGGTAGATGCCAGGTGAATACCTCATTTCCTTTCCGCTCGCATGTATTGATTCTATTGTCATACAGCAAACTGTTAAGCAGTCTCAAGGGAACACACAGCACTCATACACTACAAACGTTCTTCTCGGTTTTGTGTCAATATAGCGAAGCCTCGGTCGTCCTATTCTTTGTTTTCAACGATTCGAATCGGAGGAAAGGTCTACGCCGCGACGCAATTGAATTGATTCGCCGCTTCGGTTATTACTCTACAGAGGTGGATCTTTCCGCTAAAGCCTCATTCTAAAACACTGACTAAACGCTTTATTTAGGTGGAGGGGGAAGCAGGTTGCTACCTTGCTTCCCTCTCACATTCGCATGTTGTTGACGGAGTGCTCTCAGAGGATGGCGACCTCCTCGCTTTGGGTGTCGACGTCCTTCTACAGCAGCCTCGGTACGCTCACTCGGTTATCTCATCGATCATGCTTACAACTCCGCGTTGCTTAACCAGCGGCAGCTCCACGGACAGGCTTACATACGATGTATATTCGGCGAAGTGGATAGAAGAAGACACTGACCTCGGGCGAGAGGGAATGATCCTTGTCGCACTCCTTTGCGAGAACAACGATGGAGTCAGAGATTGTGACATCGGCGCTGTCGTCCAGTTAGCTCGTTCGGGTCTAGGGAAGGAACTAGTCGAAGAATTCGAACATCTCTCCCAGGAACACCAGTCCCTCAAAGACTACAAATGTTCATGGAGGGCTAGGGTCAAAGATGAACTTTCCCTTAACAGGAACGGTTACATGGAGAGGCGGCATCCCGAGCTAGCGGCACACATCAATGAACGTTTTCCCAGCCTACAACTGCTCGAATACTACATCAACACGCCGAGTGCCCTCAATCCAGAAGATGCAACATACTTGAACCAAACCTTGAAGCCCACGCTGCCCGATATCGCTGGCATTGTTTCGTTTTGTCGCGAACGATTTCAGTGGTCGGATACTCGGATGTTGCGGCGCTTCAAGGACAATCTATTCAAGGGTGCAATCAATAGAATGCTGTATTCGGTACGTACAACGTTCATACACTTATGCGAAGGCTCAACAGGCTCAACGTAATCTATTATCTTAGCCATTGATAGCTTTTGATGCGCGAGAACAGACCTTCCGTGAGAGGTCATGGCAGATTCAGGTTCTCCGTGAAAGCTCGCAGCAGCGGTTTGACGACGGTATCGAGCAAGTCAAAGTGACATTCTCTCTCGCAGGGCTTATGAGAGTTGCCACGCTTGCCGTCCAACAGTCCATGAGACAGACGGTATGGGTCCCTCTGCCCGTCTTCCTTGTCACGAAATTGCCACGAGGCCTTTCCCAGGTACGAGGTAGTATGTTACTCATCGAATCACAGAGAAGCTAATAGTTGGTGCACAGGTGCAGTATGACCAGGCTGCTTCGGGACAGGAGCCTGACGCCGACTCAGAAGAGAGACGGGATCATTGGACACTGTAGAAACTCACGCTCGCTCAATGACGAGAAACCCACGCTCGCTCAATGACGAGAAACCCACACTCGCTCAATCTATGACCTCTATATCATTGATTTCTCTTACATACTCGTACCAATACAATCCATGTTATGTTATGATCTACGTTACCTTGACTTTACGACAACTTGAGGGATGACCGCAGGAACTTGTAGAGTGCAGTTGCTCCCTTTTGCGGACTATCCGTCCTCTCGGACTCCTCAATAATGCTTTCAATTGGTTGGTTGCCAAGTCTCCCATGTTCCTTGACGATCTGATACCCAGCAACAGCAGTCTTCAGGGTCGTCAAACCATACCCCAAGGCATTCGCAAGCTCAGTCTGTGTAATACGGCGGCGCTTCTGTGGTCGGAAGGTAAGACATGGAGTTGGAGTTAGCTCGAAACGTTCACTGACCTCCAACACAACAGGTTGTGTATGTTCGTACTCCCTCGCAAACTCGTAGATGAAGTGCTAGTGCTCAACAATCTCCGGATTGGTGCGAGCACGGTTGAAATTCTTCTTGAAGTGCTCATAGCCGGGTCTCTGCATGAGCTGCTGTTGAAGCCACGCGACGACGTCTTTCTTCGCTGTTCTCGATCCCCCCTTCGTCTCGGCCTTCGCTTCGTCTTCAAGCTCCGGTGTGGACTGCTGGTCCGTAGCATTCAAAGCGTTCACTTCGAGGAAAAGATTGCTGTCGCCTGGGAGCCGGAGAAGAGTAGACGCCAGGGTCTTGTAATCTGGGGTTTCAGGGTTGAAATCCCTCGCAAAGGTAACCTGATAGTTGTCATTGTCTGGAAACTGCTGGCTAACCGTAACCGTTTCAGTTCCTGCATTCATTCAAGACCACATAATCAATACAAAATCGGCAAACGATGAAGAGAAAGGCTCACCCTGGATGGCCGCATTGGTCTTCTGGATCTCACGCAGGACGTCGGCACCCGAAACCAGGAAGGGCTTGCGGTCGAGAGGGTTCAGTGCACAAGTTACGACTATCATTCCCGCTTGGCCCTTGTCGTTCCTGAACTGCGGTCGCAAGTCGCGGACGAATACGCATAGCAAGACAGGCTGCACGGAGAGCTCTACGTAAGGGAAATCCTCTTAGGGAGAGAGGAAAGCCACTCACATGTCCGGGTGTGAGGGAGGGAGCTCTTGGAAGCTTGTGGGTTGCTTCGCCACCGCTGGTCGCACTTTGAGCGGGCTCGAGAGGAGGAGGAAGATGAAGGGGCTGTGTTGTAGATACGGTAGTCGTGTTGCGAGGTTCCAACGTCCTGAATCCACGACTTTGATCCAATAACTCTCGCCGCAAGATTGCCACAGGCGTGTCGCGCTTGATCTGAGTCGCGGTAAGCTTTTTCCCATCTTCATTGAGCGGCCAACATTCAAGCTGTGCGAGAACGAGCTGCACGAGCTTCTGCTTTGGCAAGCCTCTGTACGTTCGGAGGAATCAGAACATGATTCTATCCGAGTTTTTTTGGACTCACTCGAGGTCTCCGGTTTCGTATGGACGTGGCTCACTCGCCATGGTTAGTTACTCGCCGTGAATAGAGGTGGTGTGGTCAGAGGGGGGGGAGGGAAGCCGCAGGAAGCCGCAAAGCGCAGCCGATCACGGCTTAAAAGAGCCTCATGAGCCATTCTCGACAACAAGAGCCACTCGAGGGCTTGAGGTTGACTGATCGGACAATGCGGAACGGCTAGGCAGACTGTCAGCGATCGGCGTAATGGACAGTACAAGCGCACGACAACAGGTCAATCCGACGGATTCAAGGCGTGTAGAGGGGTGAAAAGGAGCGAGGGCCTGCTCATTCACAGCGAGGGTACCCTCACCGGTCGCGCAACACGTCATTGGTAGTATTGGTGGTACCCAGATGCGAGGAAGCGATGGGCAGCATCCGGATCGCTTACTGCTGCTTCCAGCTAGGCCTTTGGGGTACTTCCGGCGGGAGTTGGGTCGATTGCGGGGTGGCTAACCATTCAATTGACTCTATTCGGATGCTACGATAAGGCTACGGTCTGCTGACAGGGAAATACAAGGAAATAGGAGCGGCTGAGACAGTTAGCGACGAGATCCGAGACAACAACCTCGAGGACCCGCGCGAACTACCGTGCAAGCGCTCGTTAGCGCCCATGACGTCGTGGGCATGGGGCACCTCGGGTACTGGTATCTGCCGGGTTACCGGTGGTTATCCGAGGTTGCCCTCGGCTCATGTAAGCAATAACCTTGCCCCCAGGGCAGGAGTTCACGCCAGAGACATGTACATATTTGAGTAGCAATATAGTATCATGAGTTCCGTCTAAATTTGCCGTGACCAACCATTGAGCCATTTAATTATTAATTCCGCTTTTTCTTGTTGTAGGACCGTGGGGCATGGTCAAGCTCTGATGTTCGCGTGCTAGGCTGGTAGGGCTGGGAATCCATTGCCAATCTGACGGCCTCTGACCAGTGGCATCACGCTGACGGCCCTTACAAGCTCGTTTAGACTGATGCGTCTGACCATCCGACTCATACTGACGACGCCCACCCAGCTTCATTGGTCTGGTTTGGTCTCGCCACTTTGATCAGACTGCCCTGACTTCCCATTATTCAGACAGAAAAACCATCGCTTTTCAGGCAATGACCAGGTATGGCTAGCCTGTCTTTGGCTTACCATGGCTGATGGGGGCGGTCAGTAAACGAACAGTTTAGGTCGCGTCCCCTGGTGTCGTACACCAGAAAAGATGTCAGTTGATTCTGATCGCTCATGAGCGCCGTAATCGCTCGTGAGCGGTCATGAGCACTGTGAGGTTCGGGGCTGCTCATGAGCGATCATAGGGCACCTCGTTTTCCATGAGCGCTCGTGAGCACTGTGAGGCTCACGGTGCTCACGAGCGCTACGAGGCTCGCAGTGCTCATGACCGCTCATGGCCTCTACAGATCTCCTGAACACTCTGAGCCTCGGCATGTTTATGATCGCCATGAGGCTCGTAGTGCTCATGATCATTCATGACCTCTACGGATATCCTGAACACTCTGAGCCTTATCATGTACACGAGAATATATGAAGTGTGCGGCGCTCAGGGGACTGCATGAACTGTGTAAGTTTTGTAGAGTACATGTTCTTAGTAGACGCTCGGGAGCGTACATGAACGATGTAAGTACTCAGACCGATCATGTAGCCCGTAAACCTTACATACCTCATACGCCAACGTGAGCACACCAGGTAGGATGTCAAAAAATAAACCAGTGCATTGGTGGTGAGCA
>JANHQD010002218.1:0-13764 GCA_024721195.1 Marasmius sp. AFHP31
ACTTTGCACTTGCACGGACTACTTTCGCTACGTACCTATGACGCGCTCGAGCTAGGATTACCGTATATAGATAAAAACCTCTGTTTTCACCTCGCACGGACCATCCTCCAAACATATAAATAGCCGTATGTTTTCACCAGAAATTCATTGGAACTTTCTCCCATATTTGCGCCCGAGCCTGAGCCTCTCTGCACTCCCCGAGCCCTCTTCTACTTCCCTCACTCCCACCTTGTTTGACAAATTGTCAAACTAGCGCCCACTTCCAGATCAAGCGTCGATCTCGGTTCCTTCGGGCTACGTCACTCTCGTCGTAACTCCGTCATCTCCGTAACACGTACCTGGAAGCTTTGACCTCAACTACGACGACATATACTTCCGCCCAGATCTTGGAGATAAGATCGTTCCCGGAAACATATCGAATTCTAAACTAATTATATTTCGTCATTGATTCGACCTATTCGTCCCTACTGATCTATTCTATCAGTAACTCAGATCATTCTACGATATTGGAACCCACGGCGGGACAATAGGTTTTCCGTATTCATTGACGACCACATCAATCACACATCATGTCCAACCTTCTCATTCCCACTTCTGCCAGCTCCGTGCAACTTCTCGTGTCAATGCCGGTACCTGGATCAGCCAACGCACCTTACTTCTCCGGAGAACGTGCACGAACATTCATCGAAGTCGTCAAGCGTCTCACTACATCAGCAGGGCTACCCGACGACGAAGCCGTCAATCAACTCTTCTGGTATTCTTCAGAAAGCGTGCAAGATACTATACGATACGTTAAGGAACTATCAATCAAGAAGACTAATAAGAAATGGGAGACGGCACAAGCTAAGTTTCTCACTTTATATGGAGTATCAGACGCCGAGCCTACTGTTTCCTTGTCAGACCTTCAAGCCTTCTGCACGAAACAGAGCAATAAAGAGCCGTTCCAGACGAGAGCTGAAGTTTCTTTGTACCATCAAGCGTTCCTACGATACAGCGGTCCCCTCGAGATCAAGGAAACCATCACGGAGAAAGAAGCCGACTACTACTTCTTCTCTGGTTTGCCTAAGGAAACAAAGAGGTGGTTAGAGACGCAGATACCGGATGAGAAGAAGACTAAAGAGAAAGCTCCTACGATTGATGAGTTACTCAAGTTTGTCAATTCTAGATTCGATACTAACAGTTTGTTCTATGACTCGTGGAAGGACGATTCAACCACCAGGACAGACAAGGTGCGGTTCAATGACGAAGGACGCCGCAAATCAGCCCCATCGCAACCTCAAGATAGAGAACCAGCTGCTACCGTCGTTCAACCTCAAACCCTAGGCCAAGGAGTTCTACCGAATACAGTGGACGACCTGGCAAGGCAGCTGGAAGAGTTAAAGATTAGTCAAGGTCAGGTACTCTCGTATCTCTCTCGTGCTCAAACGGGAACTACTGGTCCTCCTCAGCAGACAGATCTCGCGATAGACAGAGCGCTTAGGTGTTTCATATGCGGTCTATCCGGCGAAGAACTCAAGCATCGGCTGCATCCGTCGTACTGTCCGGAGACTCCGAGGCTAATGGAAGAAAATCTCGTCAGAAGAGACCGAGACACCGGGAGGTACGTGCGACCCGATGGTTCTGACCTTCCCAGGATTCCGCGAGGTGCGGTGGGAGGGATAGCCGCTTATCTCAGAAGAGAGAGGGACCAGAACCAACGGAACAACCCCGGAGTTCAGAACCGAGATCTTCCTCCGCATCAGTCGCGCACCAACTCTATCGGTCTCTTCATCAACGGTGAACCAGCGTTAGCCAGGGAAGTTTTCAGTCTCTCGAATGGTGAATGTTCCACTTACCCTGTTACTCGCACGGGCAAAGACACCGCTACTAGATATGACCCTATGGCGCGTAGGGAAGTTCCTTCAACGAAAGGCAAGGAAAGAGAAGTGCAGCCAGGGCCCTCAACGTCTCAGCTTCCGAGAACACCAGCTACTGAACAGAGACCGAAACCGATCAATGTTTCCCCGCCAACTAACCCCATCAACAGAGCCAATGGTTGGAAACAGTCGCTTCCTTCGAAAAGTAAGGACGAGGATACGAGGATGAAGGAAGAAAACAAACCTGATAAGTCCTTTCATTATACTTCGGATGTACAACAGAAGGCTGACCCTAAAGCGGTTTATGATCATATCATGGGCCAAATGATTTCCCTTCCTATTTCCCAGATCCTAGCTAATAGTCCAACGTTACAGAAAATGTTCTACGAAGGCATGAAGACCCGTCGAGAATATGTTACGAAATCAGCTGAGTACTTCGATACATCTCTTGTTTCCTATTCCGCAGAAAGCGAGGCGATTCCCTCTGTTTCTCTGAGGTTTGTCGACGACGATGGCTCTACGGGCTCATATCGTCTTGACCACCTATCAGTTGGAGACGTCTCCTCAGTAAAAGAATTCTTCAGCCGTTGTTCGAATGCTCTTTTGAGGGAGCCTTCGCCGGTGAAACTCTTTGCAATGGTTACGGGACTTCTCGACCTCACGATCAACGATCTGTCATTCACGGCTATGATCGGCTGTGGGTCCGAGTTGAACGTAGCATCAGTCGATCTTCCGGATCGAGCTTCATTGCCGGTAGACTTCGAAGGAATGAACTGGAGCCTTAGGGGAATTCGTGGAAATCCCGAGCAGCTTCAGGGGGTTGTGATAGATGCTCCGATGATCATCGGAGGTCATAGTTTCCCTCACCACCTTTTTGTCTCTCACCAGAAGATGGATTGCCAGGATATTATCCTTGGCCAGCCTTTCCTCATGTGGTACTGCGCATGCTTACAATATCATAGAACTGGGCTAGTCAAGATGTACCTCTGGCGCGACCCGGACGAAGGTAGAAGACCGTCCATTGCCATCAACATCACCTTACCGAATGACCCTCGTAACAAAACAATGATCGCTTGTCCTCATCATCCTAAGGAACCGAAACACGTCAAGTTTGCGACAGTGGGAGAAGACAGCGAGGAGGAGGATTTCTAGGGCCGGAGTCACACCGTACGATCTTCAGCGCGTCTCCGGCGATGATAGGAAGATCAATACATGCCTTGATGGGCAACGATGAGTTTTCTTCTTTTAATTCTCTTTCTGCTTTGATTCCAAATCCTTCTTTCGATTCCATACTTCACGATTTTTTCTATGCCTCTTCACTTCCTTCTATTTCTTATGAGACGGCGTCCTCATCGCCTTGGATGGCGAGGGCGTTCGGTGTTGATTCGTTTTCTTCTGCGTCCGCTTCAACTACAAAGCTGACTCCTAAACCTCCGGTTAGAAAATATAAGCCAGTGCACCGAAAGCACAGACCAGTGCCGACGTATTTCCTGAACCCCGAGGCTCAGCAATTTAAGCCAATTCCGCCTCCAACGCCACTACAACTCCCTATCCACCCTCCAAGATGGCAAGATCTCAAGTTCGGGATACGTGTAACCAAGGAGCGCCTCGGGGATATGATCGCCAACATCGACATGTCGGTCTTCTCTCAAGAAGAAGTCGACCTGATAGCTTGGGTTGTTGTCCAGAGAGAGAGTGCTTTTGCGTTTGATTTTACTGAAAAAGGCTTCTTTTCTAGAGAATATTATCCGGACTACAAAATCCCGACAATAGAACACGTACCGTGGCAAGTTCCTCCTATTCCGATACCTTGGGCGATACGGGATGAAGTCCAGCAAGAAGTCCTCACTCAAGAGAAGGCAGGACGATTCGAACCAACTACGTCAAGTTATCGGTCACCTCTGTTCGCTGTCAAAAAGAAGAAAGGCATACGACTGGTCATCAACCTCGAAAAACTCAACTCCGTGACTTGTCAAGACGCATCTCTTCCTCCCAATGTTCACGAATTCGCGGAGGAACACGTAGGTTACTCGATATATGGACTGTTTGATTTGTTTTCAGGATTTGACGCTCGATGGGTACACGTGCGTTCCCGACCATTACAAGCTTTCACTTCACCTGCAGGGGCGAAACAACAATGTACTTTGGTTCAAGGCTACACGAATTCTGTTCAAGAGTTCCAGCGTTGCGTGGAACACGCTCTAGACACGGTGCGCGAGATTGCTAAGAACTTCCTTGACGATTGTACGCTGCGAGGTCCTCCTGACAGATACAACAACGAGACGATTCCCGGAAATTCCAAAATACGCAGGTTCGTTTTCGAGTACGCTGAGAATTTGGCCCTACTGCTGGGCGCTCTTATCAATGCAGGGATCACCGCATCTGGTGCGAAGGCCATTCTTATGGCGCTACGATTGAAAGTAGTCGGCACAATGGTGGCTTACGAGGGGTGGATCTTGGATCCCGGCTTGGTTGACAAAGTGGTGAATTGGAAGGAACCAGGGAACGTGCAGGAGGTCCGGCAGTTCCTGGGGGTAGCCGGTGTTGGAAGACGATGGATAAAGGGCTATGCCATTATCGCTAAGCCTCTCACGATTCTCTTGCACAAAACGATTACTGTTGACAATTCTTTCATATTTACAGGGGAGGCCGCCGAGGCTATGAAGATGCTTATTGAGCGCATCACGAGCCCTCCCGTATTGATCAAGCTTGACTACAACGAAGCGGTGAAGGTCCTTCGTAGTAACAGAACGACGGACGAAGGTTTGGTTGTGGTTGGTGTAGACTCATCGTGGATAGGAGCCGGCTGGGCCGTTTACCAGATCCATCAGGGTAGAAAACACCCAGCGATATATGGGTCTTGTACATTCAATGAGAGGGAGCAGAACTATGGACAACCCAAGACTGAAGTCTATGGGATATTCAGGGCGTTAAAGGAGCTCCGGCATCGGGTGTGGGGCGTACATTTTAGGCTGGACCACGACGCTAAGTCTCTTTTACAAATGCTTCGACAACCTGACGAACTGCCTAACGCTCCCTTACTACGATGGGTCTCGTGGATTAGATTGTTCGATTTCGAGATGAACCACGTCCCTGCCGACTCGCACAAGTTAGAAGATGCTCTGTCACGGAGACCACCTGCTCCGACGGATCAACCATCCGAGGAAAACCCTGAAGACATTGAACGGTTCATAGAATCGTTCCTGAACGTAATGGTACACAGCGAAACTATCTCAGCTAAGTACCTTCTTGATTCACTGCATGCTAAGTTGACTATATCGGCACAGTCAGTATGGTCAGGAGCAGAGATTCCGTTCTTCCATGCTGGTGAAGCGATGTCAATCGAAGACGACATGATCGAGTCCTCTTTTGCTTCCGCGGCCATCACTCATTATACCTCCGCTGCTACCGTCGAGTACGAATCCCGTTCTCTACCGGACTTTAAGGTGTGTACTTCGCTTGCCAAACAATCTGACATGTTTTTGTTTGGCGGTGAAGAAGTCTTATTCGAATTCACCACCTATAACCACTACGAAGAATTGGCATACGGATTCACGGGTCATAAGTTCGGGATAGCAGACCGAGACGGGGCAGATCATTGGATGGAAATACGGGTGTATCTTGAGAAGGGGGAAGTTCCTAATAGGTGCGCAAACGTTCGAGATCATCTTAAGTTCAAGAAGATGGCTTATCAATTCTTCCTACACGATAATCGGTTGTGGTTCGGGACTCGTAAATCTACGCGTCTGCCTCGGCTCGTGATCGAGAGCCCAGAGCGTCGGGGGAGCTGCTAGCGGAGGCGCACAATAAGGTGGGTCATAAAGGCTGAGATATGACTTACCGCCTCCTTGTAGATCGGTTTTACTGGCCGAATATGTTCGACTCCGTCACTTACTTCGTAAGGTCGTGTATCGAGTGTCAACTCGCGGTCCAGCACCTTCCATTTGTTCCGTACGACGTCTCGTGGCAGGCTCCTCTCTTGCGGCACTTCAATCTCGACTCCATCCATATGCCCACTGGGAAAGGGGGCTACAACTATATTATTCAAGCGATAGAACCGACGATCCTTTGGTATGAAGCCCGAGCTCTGAAGGACATCAAGGCAAAGCCGGTAGCAAAGTTCATCTACGAGGACATAGTTTGCCGTTTCGGGTGTGTGCCTTCACTCACGATGGATGGCGGTAGCGAATTCAAAGGTGAAGTAGCCGAACTTCTTCGCACACAGTACAACTGCACCGTGATTATTTCCACTTCTTATCATCCGCAGGGAAACGCCCCAATCGAGAGGGCTCATCAACCCTTAGTTGACGCTATCTTCAAGGTTTGCGGTGACCAGAAGGGACTCTGGCCTCATTTTCTTGCGCCCGCCCTCTTCGCCTCTAGGGTTACCACCTCTAGGGCCACAGGGTACTCTCCTTATTATCTCCTTTATGGTACTCATCCGGTTTTTTCGTTCGATATGACAGAAGCTACTTGGCAAACTTTGGATTGGCATCGAGTTCAAACTCACGAAGACCTCCTAGCGATCCGGATTCTGCAATTAAAAAGGCGAGGATTTGCTTGGGCTGCTGCTAACGAAGAAGTTGTCAAATCTAGAAAGGCCGCTATCGAGCACGTTCACAAGAAGCATGGACACAAGTTCGATTTTCACGAGTACGAGCCTGGTATGTATGTGTGGCTAAGAGAGTCGCATCTGGACGAATTGAAGGGAGCAAAGGGTAAATGGACTTACGCCGGTCCTTTCATCATCAAGGAAAAACGGGAACCGGGTTCTTATATCTTACAAGAGCTAAACGGAGCGGTCCTAAAGGGACACGTTCATGCACAGAGACTAAGACTCTTTTATTACAGGCCAGAACATCAAACCTTGCGGACGAAACTGCCAGCCTCGAGACAGACAGCTGTGGTATACAGAAGCATGGAAGCTTTCGGGTCCTCGGTGGAGTCCTTACTCCGATATGATTCTCTGAATGCCTATTCTTCTTCTAGTAGCTTTTATTCGGTCCTTCCGTTTCCCAACTAGGTGCTTGGCGAATCCCGACGACGTACTTCCTCTCCCCTCAAATATCTTCGTCACATCCTTTCTCGCCTTACCATTCCTTCTCCCTCTTCCCATGTCCTCTGCATCAATTACTTTTAACGACTCTGTTACTCTCTCTCCTCAAGCGATGGCGTTTATCAACTATTTCCATCCCGATTTCCATCTCAATTCCGACTACTCTTTCTTGTCTCATACATTTCTCGATCTTATCAACGATTCCGATGCTCCTCGCCCTCCTGACCTAACCGATACGTTCGTCCACATCTCCGACATTCCAGGCAAAGTTACTTGTTTCCAGAAACGCCTCGACGTCTCCGAGTTAGACTTGCAGCTACGCTCTCACGAAAATCCCGATCCACCATACTGCAACGTTAGGGAAGTTAGGGCTGGAGTAGAAGAGACTGGGTTCAACCTGGAACAGTGGGTTGGTTCGAATGGTTGGGTAGAGACGTCGGTCGGGTTCGCCTACGTCGGCGAAAATAAGCATGATTTTTCTATTCCCTTTGATTATTGCATTGGCGTCTTCGTTCTAATGGCTGATGAATTTATTTCAGTACCAATTAACATCCGCATCTGGAGACGGGATGTTTTCCTTACAATGCGGGAACTGTCCCTATACGTCGCTTCACCCATGGTCAATCACATTCCTATTCGATATTCGAAGCATTCCTCCATTCTTGGTAGCAAGATGTTCAAAACTTTCGCAGACAGGTTCAGTTGGGACGGAGAAATTCTGAAGGAAAAGCGAACTGGTCTTGTGGTTAGGATGGCTCAGGGTGCACGCAAGTTTAGGATGGTGGTTGAAGAAATGTGGAGGGACGAATACTGGCAACAACGTTGGTCTACCTTCACGGCGAAAACCCTCGCAAATCAGGTCATGGTGATGGCGGACGAGTGGATTGTGGACGCTGAAATCTACGCCGAATATTGGCTGATCAACGCTGCGCGCCGCCTCTTTCTTTAGGTCTCGAGTACGAGGTCGAACTCGATTTTGTTGTTGTCACTGTCGCAGAGCCAGATGGCTCTCTCGTAGAAAAACTTCAGTATGTTCCGTTTATTTCGCTCTCTTTCTTTCTCTTTTCGATACCATCATTCCCCTGCCGCTTTCCTCTTCTTAGTTTACGGTGATACCCCTTCGGACTCGACAGAAACACCTTCGGACACGTTGAGGACCGAGTGCCGCTTGCGGGGCTTAGCCCACCCCGTCTGCGCAGCGAGATTGGTCACCTCCAAATAGCACCGCTCACGTGAGTTGAAGGTGCACGTCGACGAGGTGGTGGTTTAGCCAAAACTTTGCACTTGCACGGACTACTTTCGCTACGTACCTATGACGCGCTCGAGCTAGGATTACCGTATATAGATAAAAACCTCTGTTTTCACCTCGCACGGACCATCCTCCAAACATATAAATAGCCGTATGTTTTCACCAGAAATTCATTGGAACTTTCTCCCATATTTGCGCCCGAGCCTGAGCCTCTCTGCACTCCCCGAGCCCTCTTCTACTTCCCTCACTCCCACCTTGTTTGACAAATTGTCAAACTAGCGCCCACTTCCAGATCAAGCGTCGATCTCGGTTCCTTCGGGCTACGTCACTCTCGTCGTAACTCCGTCATCTCCGTAACACGTACCTGGAAGCTTTGACCTCAACTACGACGACATATACTTCCGCCCAGATCTTGGAGATAAGATCGTTCCCGGAAACATATCGAATTCTAAACTAATTATATTTCGTCATTGATTCGACCTATTCGTCCCTACTGATCTATTCTATCAGTAACTCAGATCATTCTACGATACCGTCAGTCGAGACACATGTGTAGATGAAGCGGCGGGTGTTTAGTAGGTTAAGGAGTTATGTTGTCTCTGGTATGAACAAGGCTTCATGGTCTTTGCAACGAATCGTATCAAGTTGAGGAATCTCCTCAGAGGTACATCGAGCTTCGGTTGATCTAGGAGCATCCGTCAGGATAGTGGGTATCAATTTCTGACGAATTGTAGTGAATACTTGCGAGTTTTGAGGCGATATCCTCGATGCGCTACCAAACCTTGCAGTCAAAACCACCGCCTGCACGTTTCACTTGATACTTGAACTGAGCTAGCTGGCTCTGAACCTAGCAATACAACAGTCAAATGATGAAAAGCAGACAGACAGGTCTCGGAGCTCACTGGCTCTATCTTGGCGCGATTTTCTTTCCTTGTACCAAAGTCATAGTCGGCTCCAATGGGATAGTAAGTCATCGGTAGCAATGTAAAGGTTTGCAACATACACTATGTGTTCACTTCTAAGATGCGATGAAGCAACCCTCGACGATCGTTCGAGTTGTGTTGGGAGTCGGGACCATGGCAGTCGTCAGCCAAGAGACTCGCTGTGGGAACCCGGACGAACGCACCGCTTCACCAGAACACACGTCCCGGAGCGGCTTTCACTTCAACCTTGGTGTTCGCTCTGGACAAACCTCAGAACACTTCGTTCATTTACTCTCCCCTCGGCTGGGAAACCGATCGTTCAGCACGCGGTGGGTGATGCTTCCTCTCTATGCCTTTGGTAACTCACACTCACGCGGATACGAACTCTTGGCAGTTCTCAAAAGATAACTATGGTAGTTTCTACAAGGGTTCCAAGATACTTGACCAGTATGCGGTTTGAGAGATTTTGGTCGAAGATACGAGCCCAATGACGCTGTTACTTAAAACACCGAGCTGAACTTCATCTTCCAGCATCAGTCCCAAGCCATCGTGAAAACTCCAGTGTGCATCCAGTTTCTCGATCTCTGTTTTTGAGGTGAGTTTAGATATCCTGCTTTCATTTTGATGTCTCTAGATAGAACTCACCGGATGCTCAGTACACTGTGACCTGCGGATCATCGTGGGTTCGCCAACACGACCTTTGGAGGAGCTCGATGACTGGCATTCTCAGCTTTGAATAGACGAGTTCTATAATGAAAGGTGAGTTCCCGGAACTACTTTTCTTGCTCGAAGATAATTATGGCTCTCGATCATGTCTAACTGTACTCAGGAACCCGCAGATTACAGATACCTATGTCCCCAAACAAGACTACTGGGTTATTGTTGCATCTAGAAGCAGAGGAATTGAGTTCAACAACGACAATTCTCGCATCGTTGAAACAAGCATGACCACGAAGGCTAGAACGCCAGGAACACATTTTCCGACGCGACTAGGGATTACATACGAGGAAAAGAATAATCCTATCCTCTCTCGTTCTCTATCAATCACCTGCTAGTGTTGTCTCTCTCACAGAACGCTATGATCCATTCATTTGGTGATTTTGACTCGAGTCCCGAGGCAACCGGCCTTGTTTGAAAGCGATGACCAAGTAGCTCGGTTCACAATTGCTGATTTTGTCTTTACCACCTTCACATCGGACGCGCTCCATCGGTTCTCATCTACCGTATCAGTAATGACAGTAAACCCGCAGCTTTGGATGAATGTCGATTCCCGACCCAAAGTGCCTTTGGCGTCCTACAAACGGCACCTTTCAATCATCGGGCGGGCAGTTCGGGCGTGCTTCGAGTGCTTTGCTAATTTTGAAGAATGATCGATGAAAAGCAACATCGTGGTGCGTGAGAGTACTTATATTTCCTGCATCAGCGCCAGGTTCATTTGATGTTTGTGGGATGCGCCTTGTAAGGCTCTGCTCGCGAGCAGCTCTCGTGAGCGGTTTAAGACCAGTCCAGATGACGAGGCTTGTACGGTAGGAGGTAAATGTTTGAGAAGCGCTGTTCATCCGCCATGCACAAAACTTGAGTACTGGGTGCGTATGGTGATCACGGCGGTAAGTAGCCCACCTGTTGTCCAGAGTCCAATACCAGGTTGTTGAACCTTATTTTAGCATTGATAACCTTTGTCATTTCGTCGACAGAATTGCTGTGTCTCCCAAGAATGGCCACTTGGGATACAAGAATATGTCGAGAGGCTACAATGATTGGCGTATAGAAAAGAGGGTTACGGGACGGAGAGAGAGAATGAGGCCGTCGTTGGAGACAATAGGTATCGATTGACGGAAGTGAGATCCATTGAACGCCCATCGGGCTATCTCGCTAAGGCGATCGAGCTCGTGTTTTCAGCGTGTAACACTACGTTCAGGGTCTGTATCATTCACCCTGTTTTCATTTCCTGGAATAGTGGTATTAACGTATCCCTAGGTCCCAAAGCATCCGGCTCTGCAGGTCGATAAAAGATTCGATACAACAGCGACACTGATCGTCGAAGCGACGAGGACAACTCTGCAGCAATCTTGAATGCCGTGCGGTTACCATCACATACCATAATCAGGACTCAGCCCACTCGACAGAATTGAGGAACTCAACCTAGGTGTTATGTGATACACTCGTGTGCTCGGTCAATAAGAGGCTCACTGTGTCGCAGAGGTATCTGTAATAGGAACATTTCATGGTCCTCGGATCTGGTTCCTGTCTGCTCGACACGTGGGAATGGCGTGTTTCCACCGCTCAAGCCCGAGGTCGGTTCATATAAGAAACCCCTCTTCAACACAATGGCCCCCCTACCATCATTTCTGTGTTTACACTCGATCCCCCACCTGCTTCCCTTCATAATCATGCCTCCGGACTACTTTCAAAACGCAAGGGACTTCACCATCGTCAATGGTAATTTCAGCCATGTCGAGGGCGACCAGCACTATCACACGCATCACTACTCGTCCACGACTCAGATCATCCACAAGAGGCAGAAGCGACGGACAGAATTTGATGACGTACGTGATTGATTTGTTGTCGAGACTGGGGGAGAATTTGACAAGGCGCCCAGGTTTCTCAAGTGAAGAGCGGGGCTATATGTACCGTCGGTGCTTCAAATCACAAAACCAAAACGTAGACATTTGATACCGTTCGCAGTCCTATGCGTCATTAGGGGGGTTTTGCTTGGGCCTGAACATTTTTATCTGATCTTATCTATTTGGGGTCGGTCAAGCTATGTCGTTCTCTAGAATGCAAAGTCACGGTCCCGGGTCAACAGGAGACTGAGTAAGGGAAGGTAGAGACGAATGGGGTACAAAAAGGTATTCGATTGAACACTGACTCGTTGTCCACACTTTAAATTAGTCTCAAGGTCTCCTGGCGCTTGTTGTCAGCGATGGGCGTTAGACAGATTAGCACCTCGTGGATGATGAAATGGCCACGTAGGCTGCACAGCCACCCAGCTACAACGCTTGGAATGCAACCATCACCAGGAGGAGCAAATGAAGTGCGTCTCCCTCCCACTTGTCGTTTAGTACTGGAGTGCTGAGTTGTATGTCTAGACTTGAATTAGATGCATACGCCACGGAAGGCGTCACTCTATAATTAAGTTATCCTCAATACAAGCTCGAAGGTTCATTCGTCGCTTTTGGACCCTAGGCACAGGCAAAACTGTCGTTCTCGTTGAATCCATCCGAAAAGTCCTTGCACGCAATTATGAATCCCGTATCATGGCCTGCGCCCCCAGCAACTCAGCAGCGGATCTTCTCGCAACCAAACTTTCAGTTCTGGGTACTGTAGGGGACTGTGACGGTACTGGCATATTGACTGTCTGAGGTGCGTTACCTACTATTTTTCCTTCTCTTTCCGTACTGACATCATGATATTCTTAGACCTCTGTCCTCTCTAGAGTGCACAGCCGAGGAGCTAACGTTTATCACGGTCCAGGGGAGCATAGCTTTGTGCTGGCGGTTTGTGTGTCGCCACAGTATGGTACGTACCCTTCGTCTATGATTACACCCAGACTCTCATATCTCGGCGCTCTCAGTGCGTTCTAGACTCCACGAGGTTTTACTTTCAACTTTTGAACCTCATCACACCGGGCGAGGGAACCTTTGTTCATTCATCATGAGTATTCAAGATGCAGTTCACCGAATACTTTTGCCACCCGCGTTCTCGTTGTCCGCCACATATGGTTTTCCCCGATCTGTAGCATGATACACTGTCGCTGTCAACTGCACAAACACCCCTCTGACTCCGACCCGGTGTTAAATCCAATCCCCACACCCACCTAGCGACTTTGTCTGACCCGGATAATACGTGAAGACAGGTGTGCCTGGTACATTCACCGCTGTCGTATGTGGCTTGATAGATTCTGACTTTCTCTAGAACAGGTTCGCACATTGGTTGGCACGATTATACCGGGAATCACTTCACCACCTTGGGAGACTGATTATCCGGTCGCCCAACTTCTGTTCCTCTACCCGCAACCCTCTTCGTGCCTCCTCCCCTACGTTAAAGTTGGGGTACCCTATTCCACAGCTTTCGCCATCAATCCCTTATGGTATGCCTCGTTTCCTCTGATCCTGAGCCCTCGTCTGACAAGAAGTTTCTGGGTCTAGGTATGCTCTCGGGCATACCGTTGAGCCGTTTGTAAGCCCCACACTACCTTCGTTACCTCCGCTGTTGATCTTTTGGCGCTCGTCATTCATCTTACTCTCTTCGACGTTATCTACAGCAGCTAGGCTCTTGGTTTTGGTAAGTGTCCTAAAGCGCTAGACGCTAGGACTACAGAAGCAACGGCAGCGGAAGTCGGCAAGCAGAGGCGACAACAGAGACGATAGAGACAGCGAGCAGAGAGCAAGAGCAGGTAGATAACTGGTCCCAATGACAAGTTAGATATATTTGAAGATAAAGAGAAACGAAGTTAGCTACTCACCTGGTCCCAATGACAAGAGGTCAAGATGAGGGACCAGGTGTAAACTGCCTAGCTTATATACTGGAAGATGAGTCGCACGAGAATAAAGAAAGATAATAGGGAACAAGGAAAGAACAATAGTAGTTCAGATATAGAATAAGAACGAGTCCGGAACGAGTAACTGTTGTATATAAAAGAACAAAGAGAACAAAGGGAACAATGGAAACAATGGATGG
>JANHQD010002218.1:13784-58377 GCA_024721195.1 Marasmius sp. AFHP31
GCGCCTTTCGAACAAAGAGTGGCGAGCTCTTCTGATGAATGCCGGTCCCGGAACTAGTCCCTCTGACCCGAAAAGAGCGTTGCGCTTCAAGGAAATGGGCGAAGTCCTTCAGGATTTCATCGTAAAATCCGGCCTCTCGCTCAAGCCCGATAACCTGGACGCCATAAGGCCCTCGTGGAATGGTCAGGAACTCGAAGAAGGCAAGCTCCCTGCCCCTCAAATCGTTCGTGAAATTATGCACGAGTTGTTCGAGCTCAACTTCAGGCAGGAGTTGGTCGTACTCGACGCCCAGCTTGACGAAAGCGGCATGTCCACGTACGACCGACAGTGTCTTCTAGACGCGTGTTGGGTTGGCTCCGCAGATTGTCTGCCTCACGTTGATCGTTCAGGTGGACTTGGCGATGATACGTTCCAGGGCCGCTTGCCTTACCTTGCGGCCCTCCACAAGGTCATGTCAACGTGGAGAATCTCGAAGCCAATCGAGCTCATGGATACCTTTCTGGTGAACGAAGCTGCCCACAACTTCTCTGCCAGTGTCGGACGGGTGGGACGGGCCCTTGCTTTGTCCTACACCAGCGCTGCATTGGATCTTTTTGCGCGTGCGGCGTCGGTTCCTCATCACCTTCGTTGACGGTAGGGTAAGTTCTCTCTTATCTTGCTTTTCACGCGAGTCTCACAAGTTGTGTTTCTAGTCATGTCCCTCAAAGAGTAAGACAATCAGGATCTTGGCGAATAGGGCAGGTACCATTCATTTCAACTATCGTGTTCTTGATCTGTTCGTACGTTGTATTATTACTTGTAGTCTACCCAATCAGATTCTCTTGACCTCGACTCAACTCGTTAATGGTCCGAAGTGGACTCTGGTGTATTTGGGTGCTCACAGAGACAGATCGTCACGGGGAGCACAGCGTGGTCAACCTGTGGGTCCTTATTTGCTGTAAGTCATCGGTATTCAATAAGAGTCATTAGTATTCAATAAGAGACTGAGGTAAATTATGTACAGGCTGTGTCATATTATACCCTTTTAAGGAACATATAAGGCCCGGCTAGGACCATATCAGGCACCCCCCCTTATAAGGCGGCCCGCAAATTTGCGACAATACTGGGGCTCGGTGCAAAGGCGTACTGAAGTCCCTTTGGTCGATGCAGCGAAGGGCTGCATTATGGATTTGTGGTGCATTTTGCACTTCTCCCACAGGGGGGATTGAGGTCCTAGTGGGTCTAATTCCCATTGATCTTCACCTCCATAAGATGGCCAAACGAGCCGCTCTCAGAGGCTCCACCCTCACAGGCACGCACCCCTTACGGGCGTTGTTCCCACCAGGTTTATCTCAGAGGGCGCAATGCCACTCTCTCTCCATGACTTCTAGGCCCCATCCATGAGCCAAGAAGATTGTGGGCCCTGTACCGGACATGGTTGCCGCCATGCCTGAAGTTACGGAGTGGTTCGACCTAGTTGATGGGTTGGCCGCCCCTGGGAGCCAAGTTCGGGATCTCTCCCCAAGCCGGATTGCATTCGACAAGTCCCCTAGAGCCTCGGACCAGGAGGCTGAGGGGGCGCGTCGGTCGGATTACCTGGATCGCCTCCTAGTGGGGTGCAAACAGGACCTGGAGGGGATTGTAGTGGCTACTGATGCCTCTGTTCCCCCCTCGTCACAACACCAATCGGTGGCTGGATTTGAGGCCTATGTGGGCGGAGAGAGGGTCTTTGGCTCTGGCTTCGCTTCAGGGCATGTCTTGGCTCCATGTGCGGAGCTTGTTGCAATACGCTTTGCGGTAACCCAGATTACTTCTGGGGCTGAGCCGTACAAGCACATCACTATTTTCACAGACTCCATAGCCTCAGCTGAGCGAGCTGTGGATCCGTCATTGCACTTGGGTCAGGCCCACTCACTGGCCATGTGCAAGGCGTTGAATGAGTGGTTCCTTGGCTATGATGACCAGGAGATTGTTGAATCCAGACTCCCAGATACATCGGAATGTAGCTATGCACGTACCATATGCCCATATTTTATCTATCATTTCAGATCTATATCTATGTATTCCTCTTATAGTAGTTACAGCCACATCTGTACAGTATATAAGCCCTGCTGTTTCTCTGCAATCTCCAGTACTTTTTTCCCTCTCGTTGTGCCTCTATAAGCTTTACTCCAGGTGAGCCAGTCTGCCTTATGGCTGCCACTGCGTAGGCAGGACCTCTGCCTCAACAGGTTATGGGCCCCGGTGCCCTATCGATGTGCCCTGCAACAGCTGCTCTCTAGGATGTGCACCTTTACTCAGTGCTGCCTATGATGATGCGCTATTGTGGTCGCTGCACTCGATAACCATCATGACTGCTTGATCGCTGTCTTGATGGGCAGACCGCTTACACTGGTTCTGGACCTGTGTAGTCGACATCTTGATTGATGCTTGACACAGATGGACTATGTCCTCAACAACGATTGATGGCTGTTGCCTTTGATCGTGCAGTGATCTTTATCATCATTGCCTATGACTATAAACCTATGCTGATCGTTGTTTCATTACTCCAGATCGCAATGTCTTCTGTTATGTCTACCCTCATTCCCACTGTCGAGGTCTTTGATGGTGTCCGCCCTCCTTACTGCAAATGGTCCAAGGGGCTTAGTACCTTTGCTATGATCAACAAGTTCTATGATCACTACGTTGGTGGTGCTCCTGAGCCTGAAAAGCCAGAGAAGCCAGTGAAGCCGGAATAACCTCAACTGACTACCAGATTGGAAGGTGAAGCTACCATCACTGTTCCTGCTACTACCATGCGAGCCTGGGAGAAGGCTATGGAGCAATGGGAAAAAGATGTTGAAAAGTGGGAGAAGGATATGATTAGGTATGACAAGGAATGGCGACGTTGGAACAAGCTTGAGAACAAAGCTTTGGGTTCATTGCGTGCTACCACCACTACTGCTGTTCAGACCGTCTTGGAAGACAATATGACTGCAAGGGGTGCTTGGGACTCTATTCAACAGCGTTTTGGGCAACACAATGCAGTCTCTGTCTGGTCGGACTTCAAATCAATCATGGACTTTCGTTTGTCCAGTGGTAACCCTGTCCCCGAAATCGCCAAACTCGAGCTCCTCTTCGATCAACTCCGAGAATCTGACGTTGAGTTACCTGACCTTATCAAAGCCATGCTCCTACTATCCATCATTCCTAACTCATGGGCTAGTGCTCTTGAACATGCCATTCAGGAACGTGCTTTACCCGAGCTCACATTCACTGTTGCTCGCAAGATGGTCATTAATCACTACGAAGCACGAAAGCCAGCTCCTCTCGCCACTCGCATCTCTTCTGTCAAGAAGAAGGACAAGGACCCTCAATTCCAACAACAGACCTCTTCATCTTCATCATCATCTAACAACAACTTCAACAATTTGTCTAACGATGACAAGAAGAAGAAGAACCAGCGTCGTGGTAGGAAAAACAAGGGTAACAACCAGGACAACAAGGGTGGCTCTAACCAGGGTCATTTTCACATTGCCTCCTTTGCCCACTTGGGTATCTCCTCTCCTCCCATCATTCCCGAGTCCCCATCTGTCACTCATCCCGCAGATCGCAACCGTGGTCCTCTCCACATGCAGTGTTTCTCCGGTGCTACCACATGTGGTACCGTTTATGAGAATGCTCAGTCTGCTAGGTCCCTTGCCAATCGTCTAGGTCTTTCGAAGTATGCACACGTTCTTGAACCTATGGAACAGGGATATGCAGCTGCTTCTTCATCTAAGCGTGGTCTTGATGGTCCCTCCTCCTCCGCCCCGCCTAACAAGCGTGCCAAGAGCATTGAAGTTGAAGAGGTTCATGACCTCCATGATCCGTTCTACGATGACTCTGACTCTGAATACCAAGAGCACATTGCTTTGAATGTAATTAATGCCTCTTTGCGTACTGAGATCGTGAGTGAAGCCAACGTCGACATGGACATTGCTGACTCTGCTGGGTTTGACGACAATGTTGAGTACAATTTGGTCTCCATCGGCTCTAACAAATCTGACAATGACAGGCAAGTGCCTTACCTCAGTCTTTCTTCCCACACTGATACGACTCTACAGTGCGCCGCTGTTCTAGCTGCTTCTTAACTAGACGTAACAATATTGTGTCCTGTATTACTTTTGCGCAATTTATCAGTGATCATTTTGCTACTTGTGCAAACTGTAAGGGAAAGAAGTCTGTTGGAAACTCGCAAGAGTGGATTGTCGATTCTGGTGCTTCATCGCACTTTACTCACGATCTTGAAGATTTTGCTGAGTATGAACCGATGAATGATGGACCGCGGATTAACACCGCGTCCAAGGATAACCCTGTTCAAATCAAGGGTAAAGGAACTGTGTTCATTAGTCATTCTGTTGAAGGAACAAACGGTAGTATGGAGGAACGCATTATGTGACTCTATCCCGTCTATTACATTCCAAATCTGTCTATTTGACTACTCTCTCTTGGAGAATTCTTGCAAGATGGTCTGCAACTCTGCAGATCATCTAATAAGTTAGCTTTTTACAATAAGGGTCAATGTCAGTCTCTGGTGTCTTACCCACTCACGCCTGGCCAAACCATTTTTTGGGTTAGCTCGTAGAAAGCCTCTGTTGAAAGCTTACTGGCCAAGTCAACTGTGAATAAGGTTGACTACGATATTCAACACAAACACTTCGGACATCCTTCAGACAAAGCCTTGAACAAAGCTCGGAAACACACCCAGAACTTCCCTATCCTCGATCACCGTCCTAAACCGAAACATATCTGTTGTGGATGTGCAGAAGGCAAAATGCACTCCAGGTCATTCCCTGACTTGACTACCTGTGCCTCGAAACCCTTTGAAAAAATTCATTCTGATCTCAAACACTTCCCAACTGAGTCATATCACAAATAAAAGTACTACATGTTGTTTGTTGATGACTGTACTTCCCATGGCTGGACTATGCTCATGCGTCGCAAGGATGACTCTGTCAAATTGCTTCGTGAGTTTATCGCCATGGATAAAACTCAGTTTGGAGTTGACATTAAGGAATGGATGTCAGATGGAGGGGGGGAGTACAAGTCTGACAAATTTGATGACATACTTAAGGAGCACGGTATTAAGGTTCTGCAAAGTGTACCCTACATGCCGCAGCAGAATGGTCGGGCAGAACAGTTCAATCGGACCATTGTCAAGAAAGCTCAAGCTCTCCGCTTTGATGCTTGTCTACCGCCATCTTGGTGGAGATTCTGTGTGCGGCACGCTGTTGTACTTCACAATCGGACACCGTCCCAGCATTTACGTTGATTGACCCTGTATGAGAAGTTACATGGCAGTGCGCCAGATGTTTCTGATCTCCAAGTTCTTGGTTGTGCTGCTTATGCATTTATTCCTGAGAAGCCTCGAGTCAATAAACTGTCTCCACGTTTGGAACTGATGACCTTTATTGACTTCCAGGAAGGAATGAAGGGCTACCTCTTCATGAAAATGTCCAATAATTCCATTCACAAAAGTGCTACAGCTATATTCAATGACAAGTTATTCCCGAAGTGTTCTGATAAGAAACCTCGCGGCTTTACCCTGGTTGGTGAGATCCCAGAGATCCCTCCAGTATTGGGTGAAAATCCCAACTTTCTTTTGGATAGTGATGATGATTTGTCTGATGATGATCTCATTCCTCCCACAAACCTCCAAAAGCAACCAGAATCTCCTCATGACGATGATGGAGATGGTCCTGTACCTCAGGGGCATCAGCATCCTGATCCTGATCCTCTGTTTGAGCCTCCCAGGCCACCCACGCCTCCAGCAGCAGGTGGTGAGCATGCTCTGCCACCAAGGCGTTCAGTAGGGTTGTCAACAGTTGGGCGGAACCGGCGGTTTGAACCGCCCGGTCCTAGACGGAACCAGACCGTGACGTCAAACCGGTTTGGCCAAACCACACTGCCGGTTCGGTTTCGGACCGGTTTGAACCGCGGTGAACTGGTTTAAACCGGCTTTTTTTAGGTTTTTTTGTGACAAATTTTTCAACTTTCTAACGGGTATCCTAGGTACTACTTAGTCCAGAATTCTGTAGCAATATCATCCAGCCTCTCATATTCTCTTATTTGACATATCTGCACCTGAGTAAACTTGTAAATATAAGCTTGAGAGACTTCTTCGAAATCTGCTGCGGGCACAATGAAATGCACGAAAGTCATTTGGAAGGTATCTCAATACTCCCACTTCATCCGTATCATCATCAGAGCCTTACGCTGGTACGAGACACTGTCCAGGGCATGATCATACTTCATTTTTGCTATCACAATGTATCGTACACATGAATGTCATCAAAAAAACCTATGTGCGGCGGCGAGGGAGAACGGGGGGAAAACCAAAGACATTGAAGTAGGACTGTACATAGAACTTGTACAGAGCCTTCTCCCATTCCATGCCAGGGCCCACAAGCTGTGCAAGGTTTGGATCCTTCTCATGCTCCCAGATCCCATCCCTTTTGCCTGGCCAAGCTCGCATCAGCCTCGCAAGTGACTTCAGAGCGTCAACGCGATCACACCTCTTTTCAGCAGCAAAGCCAGACGTGAATGTGGTGCCATGGACTGAGAACGTGTCGTGGGAGCCCCCGAAGAAGGTTGCGATCAACTTCACACGCCGTTGTTGATGTGCAAGCCTCGAGACCTGAAGTTCAGCCTGTGAGATTGTACGAGATGCCTGAGGGATGGTCTGGTCCAACCCACAGTCCAGCGAAACCAGCTGGAACCAAAAATTGATGAAGCTGAGCTCATGCAGCATGAGCTTGCTCTCATTGTTGTTAGGGGGAGGCAGGTTGGTGGAGACAGAGGTGACAGAGGTGGGAAAATCGCGAAGGGTGTCGTTGAGCAGGATGGAGGCTTCCTGGTGATCTTCATCGGACTGAGACAAGGGCACCTTCCCCGAAGGCCAGCTACCAGATGAATCAAGAAAGAGGAGTTTCCTCCAGATGGCGTTGGACAAAGTCTTTGGGTGGACCAAGGTTTGGCAACGGGCTAGCCATGAGGGACGCATACGACGCCATCCAGTGAGGTAGACCCGGCGTTTGGAATCGTCCTGTGTACCCACAAACACCGCAGGATCGGGAACAATCAACTCAAGTCTCGGTGCTTTACCAGGCACGATTTGCCTCCCAATGTGACGATCATCGATCGTTGCACTGAGCCCAATGAATGTCGGAAGCAGGAGAGGAAGAATGGGGTCAGAAAGATCATCAAACAAGGAACGTTGCTGCTTCGGTGCTGCTGTAGTGATAAGTATTGCGAAATGAAGATAGAGTTTATCAGACATACCGTTTTGAGATTGCTTTTTACCCCGCTTTCTAGGTTCGGCCTGAGGAATCGGACTGTAGTGATTGGAGGAAGAACTGGAGCTTGAACGCACAACACCACCAGCGGAAGAAGAGGCAACAGCAGAGGAAGGTTGGGATTGGATGGGGGAGATGATCTGACCAGCAGGACCTTGGACATACAATGATGAGTATGCACCTGGAAGGTGCATGTTCTTGAAGGGGCTAGCAGTCAAAAAACAGGTGGCAGCCGCCGCATGTAAAGCAGCAAACTTCTCGTCAGAACCAGCCTGGGAATTGGAAAGAAGAATGGGATAGAAAGGTGTTGAGGTTGTGGTGCAGATGGAATGGGAATGGAACAGCTTGATGGCAAGAATAATCTGGCGATCGAAATTGCGGTACGGGCGGACATAGAATACGGGGAGGCTGAAGCGGTGGAGGAAGAGCGCATCCCGGTCAGTCCAAACGAACGCACCCATTCGATCTCCAGGGCGCTGTGTACCACTGCTGCTACCACTGCTGCTACCCTGCTCTACCCAATCTAGTAGCGCAACTGTATACGCCCACACCCGTCAGAGCTCAGAAAACCTGCGTTGAACGTCCCTAAACGACATGGAGACATTCCGCACCCAATCCAAACATATGGTCAGCATATCGTCAAATTCTTGAACCAATGCGGGGACATTGACTTTGCTAATGACGCCGACCTCTTTAAACCATTTCGAATGTTCCCACAGACAGTCTACCACCTGCTCGAGACTGCTAACGAAAGGCCCTCTGAGCACTCCTTCCCTACGAGCTAAGCCTTGTGAGGTGTATTCCATATCATGGGGGAAGACTTGAGCCCATATATCGCTATTGCGGATATAGGGATGGTTGTCATCAGACGGTGGTCGAGGTATCCATGCAAGATAGAGGTTACTGTGGTTGAATGGCCGTGGGCTTTGTATGGGATCGTCAGGGCCATAGAACCCATCTTCTTGATGATACAAGTCGCGGGTAGAGCTAAACGGAGGGGGAGGAATGGTCGACATATTCGGAGAGGTAATGAATTTGTGTGTTCTGGGATACAAGGAAGCAACGAGTCCATTGGTGTAGGAAAGAGTGCCTGTGCATACTATTAGATACGTTGAGTAGTTCACGAAATTGCAAAAACTCACCGGTGAAGCCCTTAAGTGGAACATTCCTCATGAAATCGTGCTCTGTAAGATTCAAGACGTCCATCGCAGCAAAATGCTGTGACTGGAGGATCTAGAGTGTTGCTCACAAGGATTTGAGGACAGGCGCGCAACATTCGTTGCGGCCGAGGAAAGGATGTGTGGGACAAACAATCAGAGCAGAGAATATCGGTGGACGCGTGAAAGATACAAACTGGCGTTGGTGGTGAAGATGAAAAGAAAGATAGTCACTCGAATCACTTTGACGACAATGCGCGCAAAGGTCTTTGCGGCGAGCCAGGGACTTGTGGATAGCGAAGAGAATAGTGGAGAGGAATGGCTGGGAGAAACTGTTAGATAAGATGTTTTTAAGGACAGAGAAATTACTCACGTTTTGGTTGAGAGTCTTTAAGGTGGGAATGGAGCCTTGTGGGCGTCTGATTGCATTGGATCGTTGAGGTATGGTTGCGTTGAAGAGGGAAATGATGTGATACGAGATGAGATGAGATGCAGAGGAGGTGAGTAGCAGATAGAATCGAGTTGAGCTGGACGTTGCCGATGGCGATGATGATGAAGTGTTAGACGTCGGCGGCGGGGAGGACAGGGTGTTGGGGATGTAGTGTGGGTGAGAGGTCTGAGGGGTGGAGCTGTTCAAACCTTGATCATGAGAACTGCATGTAGTTCTCACGATTAAGGCTTGCACAGCCCAGTTCCACCACAGAGCAGCGTCCAACTGCCCTGTACCCTCGTTGTGCCCCTCATCACCACTGTCAACGTCCTCCGTCTTCTTTCCTTGTTGTATCCCTCACCATTTAGCGTAGCCAATGGCTCCGCTCGAGTCGTGGTTCTAGCGCTCGGGAGCGGAGCGGAGTAGAGCGGCTCAGGAAATCCCGCTCTGCCGAGCTGGTTGAGCAGCTCTGCTCGGAGCTGACTCAGAGCCGGTAGAGTCCGCTCGAGCCACTTCAAAAATTCCCAAAAATACAAGCCTGTAGTTGTTAGTTTTTTGGACTTATGAGCACCAATTTTGTTTATATAACATATCCGGGATGTAGATTTCAGTGCTATGGCACGAGTAGAATACATTTAAGCTGTTTAGTGCAAACTTGGGTGTGACAGAGCCGTGAGAAAGCTGTGCAAGGGCCTCGCACAACTTTCCCACAGGCCAAACATAGCCAAAATATATCTCATTATGCCTGTGCACACTTTCTTGCCATGTCCTCATACTAGCATGATAGTTAGAGTATGGAATGCTCGAAAAAAATAAATTGAGAGAAAAATACCGCTCGAGCGGTGACTTAGCCGCTCTGAGCGGCTCTGGAGCGGAGCCGTATAACCTCAGCCGCTCCCGGGAGCGGCATTGACTGCTCCATTCCGCTCTGGAGCCAGAGGGGAGCGGAACGAGCTGTTGGCAACGCTATCGCCATTATTGGCTTTTTTCTCTCTCAAAATCACTTCTGATGTCTCTCTCCTTCTCCTCCTTTCCCTCTGTTGACAATCTCCTCAACTTCAAGACACCAAGGCCTCTCTTCTTCTCCCCCTTTTCCTCCGTTGACGCTCTCCTCAACCTCAAGACATGAAGGCACATCTCCCTCGCATCCGGGGCCACGTCGCAAGACGTGTGCCAGTCCTCAGTGATACTGAGCAACTCTCTTTGGGACTGCAAATATACCCTTTGCCGGGACATAAGTCGTGCGCATGTCCTCAGAGTGATCTGAGTGACTTCATTATCTGGCGAACGTCTTATCTACTGAGTTGCGGAGTCCTCAGTGATTCCAGGTTCGTTATTTTTTTTGCATTTATCAATGCTGCATGTCGCTCACTCCCGCTATCTTCAAGGCTTGAAGGCGGACCTCGACGTGTCACCACCACGGCGGTAAGTTCATTCAGTATCTTTTTCTTCATCCTATGCTAATGCGTCGTAGATCTTACCTTCACCCTCATTCCCTGCCGCAACGCAAGCTGCGCGCATGTCCTCAGAGCAATCTGAGCGACTTCGTTGTGGGGACCATTCCTGAACGTCCCATCTACCGGGTCAAGTTCTCAGTGGGTCGTGGGTGCGTTCTCTGCGTTTTTCAGCGCTGCATCTCGCTCACCCTCCTCTATTTTCAAGGCCGGAGGCAATCCTTGACATGTCCCCGTTTTCGTGGTAAGTTCATTCGGTGTATCTGTTTTTATGCTTTGCTAACATGTTGTACATTTTTACCTTCACCTTCATTCTCCTGCCGCGACGTAAGTCGTATGCATGTCCTCAGAAATGTCTGAGTGACTTCTTTCTGTTGGAGCTGTCGTTACTGTGTTATCTGCCTAAATTACGTTGTCGAATATAACGTCTTCACACCCTCGCACTATCTTTACGCGTTCAGAACGCTGAACCGTGATTGCCTCCGTGGATGACCTGCGAACCGCGAGTTGGACCTTTTCCCTAACTCCACAGCATGCCTCGAGAAGTTTGATCTCGGCTCTGAGGGGATGGAAGTGGTGGCTTTTCGAACCTCATGTTTATCATCGTGGTCGCCTACACATCCCGGGAAAGCCTTGAGCGTGAATCTGGAGCATTAGGGTATGTCAATTTCGCTTGTTCTTATCCACCTTCCCTTTTTGGGTGCCTTGTCGCGCACTCATGTCATAGTTTTGACGCCAGGTGGTAATCTTCACAGGAATTGCCGCGAGGAATGCGCCTCAGTACCAACTTTTCTTCCCCATTAGAGTCGAAAAGCTCGCCTCCTCCTCCCTCTGCACACATTCTGTCATCTTACACGTCCTATCACGTCTAGCGAGCACACCTCTGCCACCAATCTTATGTTTCCTCAGTCATTTTGTACCTCTCAACTGCCTCCTGGTACGCTGTTCACATCAATCACAGCTATTTTCTTCTCCAGATTACTGACTCCGCTCAACAGGCTCTCGAATCTTGGGATTCCAATCAAGGATTTCAATGGATGGCTTATGAGTAATTCGGGATGCAATTGCACTGTACTTATATATAAACCTCCCGCTCTCGAGACTGGGCTTCATCGTGCAGCCATGGCTTCTCGCAAAAAGGCAGCTTCTCAGCAAGCTGCTCGAGCTGGCATATCAGATGAAGCTCCTGCTTCGCAAGCACAAGGTATATGGCTCCCTGCTCAGTTCCTGAAGTCATCGCTGACTCCGTTCCAGAGCCTCGAAGAAGTCGCAGGCGTGGTCAAACAGATGAAGAGCCTGTCGATGACCCACCACCAGTGAAGGGTGAGCGGCTAACTACCCCTCACCTATCATGTGTTTCTAACCAGTCTACAGCAGCGACCAAGCTGCGAGCCACCAAGTCCAAACCTCACGGAAAGGCTCCTGAAAGTACTTCCCAGGAGCCTGCAACATTAGCAGCAGGTGGTGAGTGTCTCTCTTCCTCTGTTGTCTCACCACAGACTCATCATTACACAGGTGGAAGTCGCATTGCGCCAAAACCTAAGAAGGGGAGTAAGCAGCCTCCTCCTGAACCGATCGACGAGGTTCCTCAACCCCGTCCACAACCCAAACCTCGTGGAAAAGCCTCCCAGACAAAAGCAATCGCCAAGACTGTGGTGGTTGGCAAGAACAAGGGCAAGGGGGTCGACAGGAGTAAGTGATTGTGTGCATGTGAGTTACCAACTCTGACAAAATGCCTACATAGGACCAGTAGAACCTCAAATGGAAGTCGTCGACATCACTCCCAGCGACGACGACGATCCCTTTGCAGGTGATTCAGGTAAGCCACAATTGGGTGTCGGTGTACTGTGATCTGACATCCAGCAGACCTAGAAAGGGAGTGGAATACACCCTTCAAAATCCAGACCAATCCTCTTGCTCACAAACTGAGTGTGTCTTCTTTATTGCTCGTTTCACCTGATGATGCTCATTGATCCTTTAGACACACCAGGACCCGAATTCTTGACCTTCGACAAGGGCAACTACGAGTTTGTTGAGGACGATGCCCCCAGGTCAAGTAAGTTTAACATTTGCATAGCGGGTCCTGTACTCATTCGTCTCCAGGTCAGCTTGTCATTGCGTTGACACCCGTGCGTTCAACAGATGGCCACATCACCGCAACCCCATTGTGTCGATCCAAAAGAACCCCTACACCTTCAAGGAGTCGGCTTCCGCAGACAGTCGTAGAGACCCCTGTAGGGAATTCTCGACGCAGAGGGGTCGTTGAGTCAGAGGAAGAGGAAGAGGAAGAGGAAGAGGAAGAGGAAGAGGAGACTGGGAGCAAAATAGAAGTCCAATGTCAATCCGACCCCTGTATGTGCATTCTCCCTATTCTTTTTGTTCAAATATTGACCTTTTGATAACAGAAACCTACACAACTCCCAAGAGACCCAAAACGAAGGTGCAACGTAAGTTTTGCTTGTGGTTTTGATGATTCTAAAGCTCACTTTCATTGTAGTCGCCAAGCAGGCGAGGTCAAAGGCCAAGGCCAAGGCCAAGGCCACAGCAAAGACCAAGGCCAAGGCGAAGAAGGTGACATTTACGGAGGATGCAGCAGAGGACTACAGTAGCAAGGTTGCGGCACTTGAGAAGGGTTCAGACGAATTGGATAGCCCAGGACCTTCCTTACTGCCAAAGAAGAGTCGGAAGGTTGGCAGTCATGTGTTCAGGGAGGATAGGCCTCACATTCTGCGTGTCTTCGTTGGGGATTTGGTTCCATTCCTCTCGCTGGAGCCCAGCTGGAAACGTTCCGCCTGCAAATTCTGCAAGTAAGTTCTAGCCATCTCATTTTCTACGTTGATTGGCTTACACGTTGGCAGGGAAAAGGCCGAGGGTGATTCACGGTACTTCGTGTCGACTTTCGGAGAAGGATCTTCAACAGGCACCATCCGCAGCCATTTTTGGGACCAGCATCGTCATTCATGGGTCACTGCTTGCGACACCGCCAACCCACCCATCAAGATCCAGGGCAAACAAGGTAGAGAGGCTGTACCTACCGAGCTGAGAACAACATGAAGATTGCCCCCATCATCGACCACCTAGCATTCAGCCTCGAGGTGCTCGGAAAGCTCCTGATGAAGTTGATGGTCAAAGAAGACCTTGTGAGTATCCTTAAACTCTGTGTTCAAATGCTACTGACGATGCATTAGCCCATCTCATTCATTGAAGCACCAACATTGCGGAACATCCTGCTGATTGCTAGGGAAAGTCTTTGCGATGATCAGGTCCCAAAGCGTACAACAATGACGAAGCTCATCATGGAGAGCTTCGCTACTGAGATGCACACACTTAAGCATGAGTTCCAGGTGAGCTCTTTGTTCCTTTGTGTAGTTCCGTGCTAACGTCTGCTTTAGTCAGCGATGGGGAAGATTTCAATCACGACCGATGGCTGGTCCACCTTTCTCCTCTACCCATTCATTACTGTAACCGCCCACTGGATTCAAAAAGAAGATATCAAAGACGCCAAGCTTCGAGAACAGCTCGGCATTGACTACACCCTTGTCCTCCGCTCTGACGTCATTGGGTTTTACAGACTTCCCATTAGCCACACTGGCGAACACCTAGCGTCCACCTTTGTGCATGTATTGCTTTGCCTCAAGATCTTGTCAAAAGTGAGTACTCTCTTGCATTAGCATTCCATTTGGTCTGAACTGATTGACTCCAATCTTGTAGCTTGGCTATATTACCTCAGATAACGCCGCAAATAACATCACAATGCTCAGTGCCATCGAAGACAAGCTCATGGATAACCATGTCTTCACAAACTACACTCCAACACAGAATCAAATTCGGTATGCACCATCTTCAGTTCGATCCTGCTCAGGTTCTGACTCATATACAGTTGCTTTGCACACATCCTTCACCTGGCATGCATGGCGATCATCGAGGCGGCCAACATAGGTGGCCTGGCCAAGGGATACACAGACAGCGATGCTGAAAAGAAAGTCATTGAGACGATGGGGAACTTGGGCATTTTCACGCGTGTCAGGGAAATCGTCGGACAGGTACGTTGGCTCCATCCTGCATCTACTCGTGAACTGACTTGGCTTTACTGCAGTGCCGCTCCAGTGGTGGGCGTTGGGAACTATGGAAGATCATCATGCTCGAGAAGCTGAAGGAGGTTCTCCAGCTCCTTCGTGATGTTGACAGTCGCTGGTCTTCCGCTTACTTTATGATCCTACGTCTGTTTAAAACTCATGAAGTAAGTTTTTACTGCCCTTTTCCTTGACCCAAAGCTTACTCGTATCAGTGTCTTCCAAGATTCATTGAGGAAGGCCAATACACCGACATCAAGCCGCTGCTACCCTCGGAGTTGTCATTGGTTGAAGAGCTCATCGCAATACTGAAGGCAAGTCACCATTGCTTTCTCTTCACTGTAACCCTTACTAACCGCGTACAGGTTGTGAACGCCTTCCAGCAGTCACTGAGCACTGACAAGACTCCAACGCTCTGTGACTATTTCCCAAACCTGTTCCGCGTCATTTCGAAATGGAGAAGCCTACAGACTACCTATCCTCGACTCGAGATTCCCCTCCAAATGGGTATCAACAAATTGCTGGACTACAATGATAAGGTTCAGAACGTGGATGTATACAAGTTGGCATTGCGTAAGTTTTGCTTGCTTTTCTCCTGACTTATACTGAATCTTAGTCGCAGTGGTTCATCCAAACCAGAAGCTCAAATGGTCCGTGAAAAACACACCTCATGAGGTTGAGAACATAAGGCGCACCTTTGTTGCCGCACTCGAGGTATGTGTATTGAACTTCGCAAGTGGTTCATGGTGCTAACTTTACGTTTTAGCGTGTCAAGCTGCCACAAGATGCTCATCCCAGTACGAACACAGAGGGCCCAGCACCGTCCACGCGCGCCGCTTGGGATGCCAAGCTGGGTGGTTCTGACGACGATGCTGACCTCACGACTGGTGGTGTGTGCTCAGCATGGGCAGAGGCTTCAGCCTATCTTGACTACATGGATTATCGTGTGTATACCAGTGTCCTGATTGCGTGGTCATCACCGGTATGTCGTTCATGACTCCTTTTTCACACTATCCTCATAGTTTGCAGGAATACCAGAAAGCTTTTCCGCATGTGTTTCACTTGGCGATGGACCTTTTACCTGTCCAAGGGACATCAGTACCCTGTGAACGGGCATTCTCCTCTGCCAAGTCAACCACAACAGATGCTTGCAACTTGCTCAGGCCTGAACTCATGGAAGCCCTGCAGATACTCAAGCACCTCTGGCGTTTGAAATCATGTATCAACTTTACGGCGCATCTGTGTCAAGACCAGCAGATGGCGGAGTTGGAAGCTGCTACCGCAATTGCAGACGAGACCCCCACAGAAGAGCAGCATTTCAAGGACAGCCTTCGTCCTCTCCCAGAATGTCCTAGTTAGATTGTTCTATACTACTACATATTTTTTGACTTAGTACGCTATCACAACTTGGATACTTATACTTTTTGGACTTAGAATACCTACAATTTCTTGACTTACAACAGTGTTATAGCTCTAGTGTTTGTGATACTAGCTGTAGATACTGCGCCTTGGCCACTGCGCCAATAAAACCTGACTTGGGGGGGGGAAAATTGACGGAAAAATTTATATAATTTATGCCGGTTGAAACTGCGGTCAACCGGGTTTGGCGGTTCTGAAACCGCACTGTCGGTCCTGAAATGGGTTTCAAACCGCCGAAACCAGACCATCCGGTTCGGGAACCAGTTTAAACCGGAACCGCCCAGTGGCAACCCTAGTGTTCAGGCAGAAAGCGGACGGGAACTAAGCAACCTGATAACATGTTCGGTGAACAACAAGACCCGGACAATCCCTTGCATATTATACGTGACATGGAGAGACAATCAACATGGAGAGATGCCACGGGTGATACTGAACCCATGGCTCTGCCTGCTAAACACGGGAAAGGCAAGAAGCGAAAAGTTCCTGGGACAAATATTGCCAACTTGTCTGCCATGTTAGCTGCCTCCAGGGGGAGTCAGCCCAATAGCTTAGTGCAACAATTATCCCAAGAAGGGGGAGTAGGTTTTGTGATTTATCTGTTGAATCGGGCAGTGCCTATTCACGATGACCTTACCGATATGTCAAACGTACAAGGATAGACTCTCCGTGACATACTTAAGTTGCCAGATGAGCAGCAGAGAGAATGGAAGGCTGCTTGCCGCAAAGAACTAGAGGCCCTTCGCAAGCGCAAGGTCTTCAAATTGGTTGACCTACCTAAAGGTCGCAAGGCTGTCAAAAACAGATGGGTGTTTGACATTAAAACAAACGGTCGAAAGAAAGCTCGACTTGTTGCCAAGGGTTTCTCTCAGATCGAAGGTGTCGACTTTGATGAGATCTTCTCACCAGTTGTACGGTTTGAGACTGTGCGCATGATGCTCGCGCTTGCAGCTCTCAAAGACTGGCACATTCAAGCATTGGATGTGAAGAACGCCTTCTTGTATGGTGAACTTAAAGAAGAGATAAACATGCATCAACCCAAAGGTTTCAAAGTCAAGGGCCAGGAAGGAAAGGTGTTCCACCTCCGCCGTGCATTATATGGACTCAAGCAAGCTGTCCTAAAGCGCTAGACGCTAGGACTACAGAAGCAACAGCGGCGGAAGTCGGCTAGCAGAGGCGACGACAGAGACGATAGAGACAGCGAGCAGAGAGCAAGAGCAGGTAGATAACTGGTCCCAATGACAAGTTAGATATATTGAAGAGAGAGAGAAACGAAGTTAGCTACTCACCTGGTCCCAATGACAAGAGGTCAAGATGAGGGACCAGGTGTAAACTGCCTAGCTTATATACTGGAAGATGAGTCGCACGAGAATAAAGAAAGATAATAGGGAACAAGGAAAGAACAATAGTAGTTCAGATATAGAATAAGAACGAGTCCGGAACGAGTAACTGTTGTATATAAAAGAACAAAGAGAACAAAGGGAACAATGGAAACAATGGATGGGATAGGTCGTGAGGACGATGTGAAAGAACAAGGATGGGGGAAGGAAATGATGGGAATGATGGGGAGAGTGGAACCGGGTATCTGGTAGGCGTCAAAGTAGCAAATGGGCGTCAAAGTGACAATCAGGCGCTAAAAGGGGAATGGGTGCTAAGAGAGGAAAAGATAGGGGGAAAAGCGGCACTTCATGACAGTAAGTCTGAAAATTTTTACACACTCAGACACGAGGCTAACCTTTTCACTGCTACATGTCAGTTCAGTTGGCTTGGGCATGACGAACCATTGCGTCCGAACCATACCAAGTGCAGTGACGAACCGTTGCGCCAGTGAGTTTCCGTGTCGTGCGTTCCACGATTCTCCCTGCAGAGGATTGTAGGTGCCGATGACTGCACCCTGCTCATCGATGTTCATGATGACGACTTCACACATTGTCATCTCAGATACACCAATGATCACGTGGAAGGCTCATCTGGGACGAAACAGCAGTGCTCACTAAGCGCCGTCATCAAATCTTCACCGGCCATAGAGTTCTCGCGAAAGAGAGAGAAGGTGAGTTATTATCTGGCACTGTATGTTAAACTGCATCACGAAGCCTTTTATTAGACCTTGACTTTGCTGTTTTGAAGTTGTCAGTCCCCGAATCAGTGGCGAGGTGTGCTCAATGGCGCCTAAATTCTCATGCGGAGAATATTAGCGCTGGCAACAATAGGCAAGGTGGCAACAATGTAACCTTTGATGACGCGATGTTCATGAGGCACTCAAGATATACCTTAAACACTCCGGGCGCATATGGTCTGTGGTCCCTCACTGCCATAACCCTGGACCCCTCTGATTCTTCCAGTACCACCACCACTCTCTCTGTAGCACCCCTCGCCTCCCCGACAATGTCCTCACACTGCACTTCAGCCACACCGGGCGATTCGTGTCATGGTGTTTTTTGGCTTAAGATGGCGGATGGGCTATGTGCATGTTGCATCCTGCTCAACAGCCTGGATAGAAAACCAGAACTTCATGACGTGATTTCGGTATGTACCAGTTCCTTGTTTTCTGTCCAACCCCTTTACTCACAGATTGCCAGAAATTTGACCAGTGTGTTCTTTGTGGCGTGATCGCCTTCGAGCTCCCTAGCAACCTTTGTCCTCCCTGCCAAGGCGTGCAAGGTACGCACGTCTATCTGAATGTCCCGTACAGACTGACCAACATACCCTCTATAGAACTGGCGACTGCACATAGGCTTATTCAGAATGCCAATAGTGCAAGGCTGAATGCGTGGGCAGCACGTACGAACAGCCGTTGATTGCAAACATTGAAGAGGGGCTATAGGACAACAGGACTGAAAACTGTCTCGTACACAAGAGTGATCCAAATCCCTGTTTTAGGCAATGCTGTCTATAAATATAAGTTCAATCCCCTCGTACTCTATAAATCTCGTACCACCTGCGTCTCTTGAATCAGTTTCCCAATATGTCTTCAGAAATTTCAGCTCCCATTGCGCAACCAACCTTCGACCTCAATGTGACCCAGTGCAAGGGTGACAACGATGGCGACGGCTGTCTCAAGGTCTTCCCAAACAAGAAGAAACCTGGGCTATGTGCTACGTGTTTTTTGGTAGATGTCACGCACAAAGACAATCCCCAGGAACAACAGCGATACAAAGTTCGTCCTCTTATTGTCAGTATCTCATGGATGTCCAACTCACGCCTGCCACAGGAGATGGCAAAGTGTGCTGGGTGCGGAATGTGCTCCAAGAACATGGTCGGGAATCAATGCGGTGCTTGCAAGCAACGTAAGTGCATGCACGCTGTTCCTGAACATGTCCTCAATCCTTGATTGCAGTCGCATTGCCCCCAGGAGCACCTCCTGCCACGACCGCCCCGAGAACTAGCCAGGGAATCAATGCCAACGCCAACTTCAAATCCCCAACTGCTCTCAGTGCAGGCTTTCAGGAGAAGATGCAAGCAGCCAAAGCGGCTCAAACAATCAATCGAGAGAATGAGATCATTAGCTTGCGGAACAACAGAATGTCCGGAGGTGCGCGTTGCAGGCTTCTTCCCCTTTTGCGTAATGTTCTAATCCATTCTCAGGACACGTCATCAATGCCTTTTTTCTCTTCTTCAACAACTTGACTCTCAAGCCGATAACTGCAGTAGGTCAAGAGAGCGGGACATTTCCTGCAGACATGTCACTCCATGGTACGCCCCAGCATCCTCGAGCATTCTCAGCCCTGTTTATGATTATCATCCAGATGTCGTGCTTAATGAGGTTATTGGAAAAGTGAACAGCCGAATCTGGGAGGACAATACCGGTGGGAAACTTGAAGCGTAAATCTATCCGCCTTCTCGTTGCACCAGTTGTCCTGATCTATCTTGACATAGCGGTGACTACTGGCTTCGGTTTCCCGATAATACCGTGATCCCTGTGTGCGAGAATGGTTCTATAGGCCAGGCCTATGATGGTAATGCCAATCTGCCCTGCAACAAGAAACAATGGTTCGAGGGACCTAGTAGCGGGAGGAAGAAGTCGACGATTGTAGATGGACATTTCATACTTTTCTGGGTTATGCTTTGGGTCAAGAAGGTCAGTAATAACCATCCGTTATTAGTTTCATTGAACTCACACAAAGTGATAGATTGAAAAACGGATTGGACGCCTCCCAGATGAATTTAAAGGGGTATCCAGCAAAGGTCAACCCAAAGAGGATTCCAGTACAGAGCGAACGTTAGTGAAAAGGCCAGGTGAGAATTCCATGCCAAGTTTTATTCACAGACTCTCACCAGCGTCGGCAGCACCAGAACCCTTGGTATCTACTTTCTGAATGCCTGGATCAGGTGCTTCATCTTTCAGGACTCCTCTCAACAAGGAAGTGCAGTCAGTCAAACTACTATTCGTGACGATTGACACAGATGAGTTCGGGGATGCCAATCCGTCGTGGGAAACTGGCGAAACCAAGGAGGTCACCCTCGAGAGTGAACCCTTTTTGCATGGCGCATCAAAATTGGTTTACAAGGCAAGCATTTCCGCACTGTACGTCTATTCCCCATGCTGACGCTCCCCAGATGATGATCGGGCCGCAACAATTTGTCGCAAAACGTTTTGCAGTTATTCCCGAGGGCAGACTCCCTTACACTAGTCTCAACGTCAATCAACTCACGAGCACTCTTGCAATGGACCTCAACAAGGAGTATCTCACAGCAGAATTCAAGGTTCAGTATTCTGGAGACTACTTCCTAAAGGAGCTCTATCGCGAAGCCAGGAAACGACAGATTAGCGTGTCTGATGGTACGTTGAACGACCAATTTTTACCGGCTCCCCTTTAACTGGACCTTCAGACTTTACTTTCACGGAGTGCAAGCTTGCTTGCGAGGTTGTTGGCGTCTCTCAAACACCATCCAAGGCATCCAGAATCTCGACGGATGAGTATCTTCGCCAAACCACACTGATCACCGAGGAAGCATTTAACGATCAGGGAACACCTCCGGCTGTTGTTTGGCTTATCGAGCCATTGCAAGCGCAACAGGTTACCAAGTATAGCGGGACCTTGGTTCAAAGCAAGAAGAAGACTTTACCTTTCATGACAATGGCCGCGTTCGCTCATTTCACCTATTGCTGGTCTCAAGAACAGCTTGTTTATGTGGATCTGCAGGGTGAGGAAGCGCAAGACCTTTCTACACCTCCAGTCTCTTACATCTTTTGTCTGCAGCTTCATCTGCGCTGTCAACATCGAGCGTCACAAAGCGAATTCTATTTGATGCAATGACTCATACAGAGGGAGGCAACGGGTGAGTTTCAGGCACATATTGAATATCATATGCTGATTCTCTTCTTAGCACCAGCGGCCCTGGAGATCACGGCAACGAGGGCATTGCCGCTTTCAAGAAAAGTCACTATTGTAATGATCTGTGTCGGGATCTGGGACTGGAACCTTTTGAAAAGGATGTGGGTGATGATGAATACTCTGATTTGATGGGCGATGTTGGGCTGGGTGAGAGTGCGAGTACCGGAGGCAAGCGCAGGGGAAAAGGGCATGGGTCTGCTCGCAGGAAACGGGCTTGTCAAACAGCCAATGACAGCGAATCTAGTGGGGATGACACAGGTCAATCGCTTACATTTCATGATTAGTTCAACTTAGCCTACCCGATGTTGCCTTACTGTCTTTCTCATACTCCCTAATATTTTTCAAAGACTCGGAATGACACGCAGACCTCGTCCTTGTTGAGATGCTGACTGGCTTACATAATGTACTGTGAGGTCCAACACTCGCAAAAAGGTGCTTGACCACGAAGTCATACTACAGACACTCAGACCTAGAAAAAAAATCTCGCGGACAGCAAGGTCCCAGTCATGATGCTGGAAAGGTCGCTGCAGTGAAATCACCACGAGGACTCTTTTTCTAGGACGGGGGCCAGCAGATTTTGACCTTGGATGGTGAGAAAATGTTGCCAAAAAAGGAATACTGGGTGATATTCAAACGTTTACGGTTTATTCCCGCTGTACTCACTACCGCCTTCACCATGAATACCCCTGGGCCGGCGACCTTGCTGGTAGCCATCATCTTTCTCCTCCGAGGTTTGGCAGTGAGGATGGTGATTGAGTTGGTGGGCTCTCCGAGTGAGATGACTAGCGCCCTAAGTGACTGGACAAAACGGGGTCCTAGTGCGACGCGATGGAGGGATCCGCCCTGTGGTGGCCTCACAAGGAGCCACTGCGCTGCATTCTGGTTGATATGTCTGGTACGATATGGGTGTCAGAGGGGTTCCCGAGGGTGTAGTGTGTAGTCACTCACCGGAGTTGTCCCAGTCGCGTGGTTTTGTGCAGCTTCTTAGTGTCTCGTCCTCCACGCTGGAGCTGGTCTTGTCTCCATCTGGTGAAGCCGGCAAGGCTTTTTCGCTCAGCGGGGTGAGAGAGTCGTAATCGAGTGGGGTTCGCAGTGCAAAGGCATAGCCTTCCCTCGTTTACTCTCAGTCGTCGCTTATTCTTTGGGTTCATATCTTCTATCTGCTGGTCCAAAGTTTTAGTTTGACCATCCCGGATCGCCAACCTCTAACCCGGCATTCACTCTATCTCAGGATTCAGCGTAACTTCCCACTCGAGATCGAGATAGGATGTTGGTGCGCTCTTTCTGCCTCACCGACTCTAGTGCTATTCCCAAACAATCGAAACACCTGTTCCCTCCACCATGTTATTTCCAGTGCGATTGATCGAATTGAACCATCTCCTGCTAGCTCGCTAGCCGTCGTTCGTTCTTGGTTTTATCTCCGTTAACCTCCACCTCCAACGCCGACACCCTCTCGTTCACTTGTTTTGCAGGAGGTAATTTCCCTGAATCTCATCAATCGTCCCAAAGTGATAGTACTACACCAACGATAACACATCGGTAACCAAACGTTATCTGCTGCACTCGAGGTCCCGTATGTGTACCATCACAACGCAACGACCGGTTGCTGTTGCTGTTGTCTACATAAAAAGTCGAGGCTGCTCTCGTTCTTCTCACTGTGCTTTCAGTCCAGTCAAGGCTTCCGAGCCCGCGGACCATATGGGGGGCACTGGCGAATTTCTGATGGTGGATGGGTGTTACCTTGCTTTATCTTCGCGTCTTCTAGACCTCCTTTGTCCAAGTGTAGCAAATATTGAGCGTTCCATGTAGATATCGTTTTGGGTTCGATTCTCCGCGGTACCGGTATGTTTGATATCTGGTCTAGGCTGTGAGGCCACTTGTTGTTCTGTTCCGAGTTGGTTGTATGTGGGCCAGTGGGCTTTAGTTTACGATTGGTGGCTCTAAACCTGAGCTAAGAATGAATTATATACATTCAATTTTCAACTTGGGGATGCCGGTCACTGGTCGCTGGTAACCGACGTGCGTAATGTTAGTTTCCCCCCCCTCTCGTGGACTCTTGTTTCACTCTCTATTCGCCTCACGCCTTATTGAACTTATGACTCATTTGACGCGCGAGTCTGACTAGAACGTCACATTGGTTGGGGAGATGTATGAGGGTATTGCATCTCGAAACACCTTCAATCCTCGACCGATGTGATCTGTTGGATATACCTAGTATCCAACGGACTATGCGCCCAACTTGTTTTGTTATCATATAACGAGTCAATCCAATCTGAGATTCTACGCTGTACGGTTTGAGATCAATGTGTGCCCATTCGTAAGTCTATACTCCTTTCTATCCTCTGCTCCATTTATTACAACATTGTTCCAAGTGTTCTTCGCCCTATCAACTTTGCCTTTCCTGTCTGTATCAGCATTACCCACAGGCGCCAGGAACTCAATTACCCATATAGCGCATGACGAGGAGACCGACACGATTCATGCCTACAGACAAGGCAGCTCGCTGGTCGGCATGTTCTCCTCTTCTAAGTTCAAAGAGAATGTCCCAAGTACACCGCTGATTTTCCACGAGACGGAGCTAGAAGGAAGAGATCTCGACAATGGCTGCGATGATAACGAACTAGGGACCCGGGATGTCAATGAAGACAATTTTGCTCATGGAGACGAGGCTCTTATCTCGTCATTGTTTCTCCTACAGTTTCCCGACCGTAATGCAAAGGCCTGTATGATTGGGAATGTCGTGTTTGAGTACAAAGGTACAGATATTGCTCCTGTGTCTCTAATTCCTACTCACAAATGAGTAGGAATAGGAGACCCCAAGGTCAAACCCAAAGATCTGAAAGCAGCGGTCAAATTGTCGGAACTGGCGGAAAAGTGTCGATCAAGACAGTTCGAGGGTTCAAAAGCAAGGCTTCCTTCACAGCAAGTCAGCTGCCGAGAATCAGGGTCTAGGGATACTAAGACAGGGATCATTAGTGTCGCCCGTATCACGCTCTCTATTATAAAAGAATGCACTCATAATCTCATGATTAAATCAAGGTCTTGCCTCTCTCCCCGGGGTCTCCACTGGACTGTAAGAAATGCCCAACCCAAGCGGCACTAACGGCCATGACAATGGTACACGTAAGTTTAGTGCGACTTTTGTCCGTTGATTTCCGGTGCCTAATACAAGAGTTGTTCTTCTTTGTAGGTCCCTCGGATGAAGCTCTCAAAGCATCATTCTATGCTTATACAGAGGAGCAACTGGGAACGGAAGAGATGATTGCACGGTTGAAGAATGATCACGGCTATTCTGTAAAGTGAGTGGTGGATTCCACAACACATGCGCATTGCGGCCCGCTTCTCACGATTATTGCCAGGAAAACCAAGTTGTACGCTCTGATGAAAGAGTTGGACATTACGAACACCTCACGGAAGAACAAGAAGAAGCTTTCGGACGAAGTGAAGCGAACACTCGTGGTAGAAAAGATTGAGGATGACCAATATCGCTGGAATGGGCCTCAAGTTATCCAGAACATGCTCGCTCGAGAGCATAACATTATTCCCAGGTATGTTGTGTTTAAGCTGATAGAACATAATACCTATTGCAGATTTCTGTCAGGGACGAAATTCGGGAGATCATGAAGACCTTTGCACCTGAAGGCTTTCTTTTGTGTCGTCCTGGAAGGCATAATTCCATCCCTCGTGGTAATCTGCTGATGTTGGGACCGTGGCAAGAATTACATGCTGATGGCCACGAAAAATTGTGCTCTTCAGCTTTGCGCATGGGTCCTGTGGGGATTGGAATATACGGGTTCCGTCAGCACGTAGGGAAAATTGAGCTCCTTTTGGTAGTACCAGATGCCAGAAAGGCCGATGCTGTTGGTCATCTGCATCTGGATGTCATCGAGAGAAACGGAAGTGAGTACTTGATTTGTTGTGCCCTAACCTGGCTTTGACCTGCTTGGCAGAGATTCCGGTCCAGATGACCGTGGATAAGGGCTCGGAGACAGGCAAGCTTTATGCTCAACAGGTCAGCTTGAGGTATGTATTTCTATAGGTCTTCCTCAGATGAACGTTGATTTGAGAAATGGGTTGACTCGGAAGGACGGCGTTCAGCAACTTGGATGCTGATGAGTTCCCGCCCTTTGTGGCATTGACAAGTACCCACAACATTACGATTGAGAGCTGCTGGAAATGGCTGCGTAAGCACAACGGCATAGCAATTAGGGAGGTTTTAGAGCAAGGGAAGACCAACGGTGTATTTCAGCCTACTAACCCGATGCATTGGTGCGCATTGAGCCCGCTTGTATACCCGGTGACTGATTCGATTCACAGCGATCTCTTTCACTGGCTCTGGCCAAAGATTGTTCAAGGACGTTTGGACGACTTTGTCGATTACTGGAATAAACACAAGACGCGCCCACAGCCTGGCGTGCGAACCTCAGGAACAACCCCGAACCAAATCATGGCTTGTCCAACATTGTACGGTTTGGTAGATTGCGGTATCCCAGTGAACATGGACGCGGTCAATGCTCTGAGGAGTCGACTACCCCCGCGCGAGGAAGTCTTTCGTTGGGTCAGCGACGAGTTTGCAGCAATCGCACAGGCAGCATACGAGGTAACGGGTAGCCCGTGTCTCACTGGACCGAACGCCTTCGGAAACGGGTGGAGGATTTTTGCCGAACTCGCAGCCACTATAGAGCTCTTGTCTATTGAGCAATGATTAATGACCAGTCATTAGTTGATGTATTATGGAGTATCGATACGACGTAGTTTTAATACAGTGGATCCATAGATTTAGTGCAATGTCGCCGACTTCGCGATCGAGGAGTCTCCGAAGCCGGGCATCTGACCGAGTTTAGCCGGAGGGTGTTTGTTTTATCGTATTTCACTTTGTGATTTGAAGCACGAACTTCTTGCCGACGCTATATATGCAGGATCCATGATATCTACGACGACAAATATCAGACTCGGGAGTTTCGGAGACGTGAGCGCGTGGTCGACAGAAGCATCTGTATCGCTCAGGTTGATCGCCGTGGAGCATCAGGGAGGTTGTTCACTGTGGTATCGTACACCGGACCTGGGGCACGCGAAGTACGTTGAAGTTGGCTTCAATTGATTGGCTTTCTTATTGTCCCGAACAGGAATTTCAGCAAGACTTCCGCAGACACTTGGAACTTACAGTGTACGTGCCCTGTTTCAAAGCCCTCAGACATTGTCTGAAATTATAGTTTCAGGTCCTCGAAAGCTGCTCAGTTCTATGCCGTTGACAAAGGGAGAGTCCCGTCTCTGATCTTTTGGAACAGTAAGTAGAACCATGCTTGAATGGCCCAGAACGGAGTAGATAACGGCGGTTTGACTGCAGAACTCGAGCCTGCTGCACTTCTCACGGAAAATTCAGGCTGGTTGGGCCGAATGTATCTCTACACTTTGTGTGTAAGTCCTCCAATACCGAGACAGGGAATCCAAACACCGGCTGATCATGCTTTTACAGACACAGTGGCGTTGTGGGGAAAACGAACTATGGGTGGATACAGCGAGAGGTGTGATCTGTCGCGGTCCAGTGGGACCAGATCCGGATCTCCCCTGGCGATCTTCAATCGAGATTGAGAACCCCCCTTCAACCGTTGACCTTCTCCAAGAACCCGTTCTATTACGCTTCCTAGCGACCCTCAAGTCTAAGGAAGTTGACCATACGTTTCTCGAGGCAATTCGTGCGGATTGGAACGACGGCAATCTCACAGAAGTACCTGAACCTCTAGTCAATCAGCCGACAGTCCTTACAACTTCATCCAACACACCCATTGCTTTTGCGAATCAGATCTGGAAGAACAGCGGGGGTGTCAATCTTGAGGACCAGAAGATGGAGGGAAATGAGCTGACAAGGTGAGCTTGAAATTGTCGAAGGATAGCAGGCTATTTGACCCTTGGACCTTTTTCTTGTAGATTCCGGCTTCGTGAATGTGAAACACGGCAAACTCGTTTGTTGGAACTGGTTCAGGATGCAGATGATGCATGGCTGTCACAAGCATGTAGTACCTTCCATGCTGGTGGAATATCGCTGGAAGATGATCTCAACGTTTTCAGTGCGTCGTAACTCCGTGCTCTATTGCCTCTTGGTAAGTTGTAGCTGATGTGCAATTACGTTTTCAAGCAATCATATGGGCTCACTCATGGTTATCCGGTTTTCTCTCCGAGTCTGAAACTGAATACCGGAAACGATCTGAACAGCCAATCCACCTGTTTCTCCGTTCTCCTCCTCCCGGCCTGCCTGACTGTGAAATCTCCTCCCTCCACTTCTGGTCTTTCAAAGACGATGGTCAATATCCCCTTTCAGCCGAGACTTGTGACGAGCTTGGCCTTCCTACCACGTTCCAATTCGCATCGTTCGGCCGCTCAAGGTCCTGGTCTACCAATCACTACAAATTAATTCATAAATATCAGCTCCTGCGAGGTTTCGCCCCGGCCACCACTGACTTTTCTCGGCACCTTGGTTTGGACGTCCCTGCCTTCCAATCTACCAACGATGCAGATCGATTTGAGATAGTTGCCGAAGGTGATCTTTATCCCACTGTCTCGCTATCTGCTCTGAATACGAGGCCAGAACCAATCCTAGTAGAGTATTCCGGCGATAACTACTACTCCTCTAGGGTACCCGACTCGAATGGCGAATCGAACAGCTTCTGTTCGGAGAGGGGCATGTTGAGGAAGCCCTCCTTCATTCATGGCCCGTCGAACATTACGACTGTGCCGCCGTGCTCGCCAGGAAATTTGTCCGACTCGGACGATAATCCTACGTCAGATTCCGAGAGTGACGAGTCAAGTAGCGAATGTGGAACAAAGAGCTCGTCAAGTATTCCTGTTCATCTCCCTGACTTGCAGGTCACAGGTAAGCTCTAGAATTCTATAAATATGGGACGTCACTCAGAGGATTCATCTCAGGCGGCACTCGGACGCCCCCTTGCAGAGCTGAGAGCAATGAATCACCCGATCTTGTGTTGGAAACTGCTCTTCACGATCCTGGACGGTTCTATGGCCCATCCACAGAAGAAAATATCGTGGAACATCACTGTCGTGAGTTGGATCGTCATCCCATCAGGATACTGGGATTTATGAGGACTACCCTAGATCGTGACGATGCTCACAATCCTTCTGGAGCAGGGTCAACTGAGCACGACATTGCTCATGACCCGACGCCGATCAGCGGTAAGTATACCATTTGACACTCAGATTAAATATGCGCGTTTTGAGCAATCTACATTAGTCACCGTCGGTATATCGAGTTTCAGTCCGCACAGCGCTGCCTCTGGCACATCCGCCAACCCTGAACGTAGACCCGTGGAGCAACCGGCGCCTGGAAGCAGTGATCAACCTCCTGTACCTCGTGAGTCGAACAGCTTCCATTATCACGTTCGTTACTTGATGATAGTAGACATCCCCGGTCCTTCACATACTCTTACTACTCAAATGACGACCACTGTCGCAGAAGAGAGGATTGGGGTTGTCAAACAACGTCTTTCTCTGTTAGCGAGGTTGAAGAAATGGTGGCGTCGTCACTTCGGGAGGCGTTGATTAGGGTTTTCTTCGTGTTGGTTTATGGGTCTTGTGTAGTGCACTCATTCGCCACAAAAGTGCGGACTTTGTAGGCTGGGTTACTACAAAATCAATTGTGGCTTCGCCTACCAATGACGCTGAGCAATTGATATACAACCCGACTGAGTACACCCTGGTAGACGGTGATGGCCAAGGACAAAGACCTGTCGTATACCCTCTGAAGTTCAACTCACGAGGAGGATGTCCTTCAGAGCTTGAGCTGTTGTGTTGAATTGCTACTCATCGCATGAGTTTTAGTTCAAGATGTACATTTATTCCTACCTAAGATGAGTGCAAACTTGAGGATTGGGTGCAGGACGCGAGACGGCAAGTCAGATCTACAAACAACAGAACACTGATGATAATACGTGAAGTTTATTGGATCGAGCGCCTCACAGGAGATTAGAACAAACCACTATTCGAGAACGAGGAAAAAGGTCAAACCAACCCGGGTATGAGCCACAGTCTCATGTAGCCACTCGCGCTAGCCTTCACCATGGCCTACAACTTCTTTTGCTGTGGTCATATAAAAGGCAGAGTAACGTAGACATATTTGAGGATTGAACGGGAAAGAGAGCTAGATAAACGAGACCTTCAATCAAAACTGGGCGCCTGGGGACATATCTATCGTTCGAGCGTTTGGACGGAGGTGAGCCAAATCTTCTGTTTCCAATATTCCCAGGGCTTAGTATTTTACCAGGGTAACACACGCTTGGATATCGATTTATCCAGCCCCAAGGCTGCAATCTCTCGTGGCGCCAAGGGCAAAAAAAGACATCTTCATTATGGATAACTCCTAGCTCGACGGAACAGCTAGGAAGATGTATCTTGAGCCACTCTGAGTATCGTTGGCGCGTCCTGCTACGGCAAGTTTCATCTTGTGATATTGGGGCCATATTTGAGTTCCTGGTACGCTGGGAGAGTCAAATACGGCTGTTCGCCTCCAGAGGGGGCGGAAGCGGTCTTTGAACAATGAACCGAGGGATCATGGCGGTTGTCAGCCAAAAGGACTCGTGGGAATCTAGATCAGCGCACCGGTTTACCGGCATACACGCCCCAAAGCGGCCTTCTTCTCAACCGCGATGTTCGCTCTCAACGAGCCCCACAAATCATCCCAGCTGAAGCTGGGGAGACATGCAATTTAACGCTATCACCCGATCTATTTGGCTCTCTCGGATCGAGGCTCGATATAAACCACCTTGCTTGGAGATGGCCGCCTCCACCCTCAAAAACCTTCATTTTATCCTCCGCTGGGCCTCTCTGGCGCATATAGCGTGTTCAGGCCAACGCCAAAAGCTCCAAACAACAATCATTGGCCGATTAGACGCCTACATTTACACTCCACCAACCGAACCTACGACCATGCTGCTGTCGTTCGTCAACACCTCGGCGTTTTACCTCGCTTCAGGGTTTCACTTGCGTTATCACTTCTGGTATCAATGCGTACTATTCCCAATAACTATCATTAGCATGACCGAATTGGCGGCCAGCAACACGGATGCCGTGACGGGCAGCAGCTCGGGCTCGGTCGAGGTCTGTCGGCGATAACAACGGATGGACCGTCTGGTCAAGCACAAGAATCGACTGAACATCGCACCTATTAGCGTTTCACGTTCCAGAGTACTTCCTCATTGGCATCATTCTCCGTAAATACAGCCCTCTGTTCCTCAAGGCCATTGTCGCCTTTGTCGTCCTCTTCCACATCCATTCGTTGTTATGATAGAACACTCTACGGCTCTTCTTCCGAACCATACCTGCAGAGCGCTCGATTGGGACTTTGATCTTCAAGAAATCATCTTTCGACCTCAGACCCCTGCTTGGAGTACGAGGTGAGTATCATGGATGGTAGGGTGTCTTCGAAGTTTGGAGAGGGGGGGATTGGAGCTCGAGAGCCATGGGGAAACCTGGGAGTCTGGGTACATTTGCTGGTCGATGGGGACCTTGTTCGAGTGCCCAGAATATTAACGTCCAACTAAACAGGCGCCTCGATTATGCATCCCGCACGGAGTACTGAACCCCCACTCTCATCGTCACCTTATTATCCTATCTGGCTACCCGCGTACTACTACTTGAGGTCCAGCCACCGTCTTATTCTGGGACAACGCGTGCTAAATTGGAAGTCGTAGTAAACGCGAATTACGATGATCCTTCCCAGTACTCGCGATCGTTTCACTGTGTGGGTACGAAGGCTTTTAGCCTCAGAAGGGATGGTTAAAGGGATGGTTGTTGGACGCGAGAGCTTCAAACATACCGTACGCCGTTCCTTCCAATCTGCCGTACTCGTGCTCAGTATCTCACGCAGCACAACATGGCTAGCCAGGCGGTATCTCAACCCTCCGAGGGCCAGCCTTGCTTAGGGGTCGGAAAAACCCGTTCATCCTCGTGAGTCAGTCGCTATCAACCATCCCCCACGTTTTGATGACCACCATACCGGCGTCTCTTGTTCATCTCGAACGGGCTCCAACGAACGCCCATTTCTGTCTCCGAACATCTTAATCGGCCTATAAACAGCATCTTTCAAGCATCAAACAGGCATTTGGAGCGTGTATTCGGCGCTAGAACTTGTGAAAGGAAGAATGAACGCCGAACAGCAACTTTCAGCGGCAACGAGGCATTGGGGCATGGACTTCTCATACCCCTAAACATATGGCAATATGAGTCGTGGTCCCTTACGGTTGTGCAGTCTGAGCGGAGCTTTGGGGACAAACAGGACGGAAGGACCCCCCCTCAAAGTCGGAATCCCGCCATAGGGAAAGCCTTTGCGTTCGTAACTCGTGGAAACCGTGAGGTACAATCGATGGTCGAACGCCACTCATCAATGTGAGTATTCGTCCTGTCAAGATTCACTAATATTGGAACGATAGATGTTCCTCAGTATTTTAGGTACGCAGCGGTGGGATACGAAAACTGGGGGGGAAATTGATTAAGAGAAAGAGTGGGCAATTGGAAACCTCGTAGACTCGATGGGTCGGTCTATCATCGCGGAGGGATACGGGGATAATGGAGGTGAGAATGATTTGAGAATACCTGGGTATTCGATCGGCGTGTATCACCGAACGTCCATGTAACGCAAAAATGAATTCGGTGCCGACAGGCCGCAAGCAGATCGGGCAGGACATGAGGAAGCAGCGTGTTTGCATGCTATAAAGTTCTCCTGTGCCCTGCGTCGCTGAGTGTTTCTCTTCCTTCCCTTCCTCCGCCCCGACCCCAATGCAGTCGAGTTTTTTCTCCAACGCTCGAGGCTTCCACATCTCTGGTGGTAACTTTAGCCACGTTCAAGGTGATCAGTACAACCATACTACTCTCCCGGTCCCAAGTTCTAGCTCCTCCGACCCCTCGTTTGCCTGGATTGACGAGAGCGCAACCTCAGCGATTACGGCGGTCTACAATGTCAACGGAAATCAGATCAACCATATGATACAGCAAGAAAAGAAGGAGCCTACGGAGTTTGACGACGTGAGTTTTGCTTGTCATAGAAGGCCGATTGCTTACAGTAGTTCCAGTACCGAATCGTGAAGCGCGGGGATATATGCATTCTTCGAGATGTCTGTGACTCTGAAGACTTACAATGGGTGTCATACCGGCGAGTCACCAGAACGACTTGTATTGCAAAGGTGAATGGAGCGCAGGGCAATTTCACGGTAATGTCCTATAATGGACCGGGTGGGCGAAAGGTACGTTCTCACCCTTCTCGGAGCACTCCGGTGATCATGGTCTTTTTGCAGGCATTTGAGAAAGATTTCCGGAAATATTCGAGCGTAGTGTGAGTCCAATTTGGAGATTACACTGTACTTGTACTGAAAAAGATGTGTTTCAGGACTGCAAAAGTTCCGCAGATGTATGCGGTCGACATCGGGAGCGTTCCGTCAATTCTGTACTGGAATGGTGAGTAGCTTCTCGGCCAATGGTTGAGGGTAACTGACTTGGACTGCCACCCAGAACTCGTGCCTGCCGCGGTTTTAAAGGGGAATTTGGGATGGATGGGTCAGATGTACCTTTATTCTTTGCGTGTAAGTAGTCTTAGTAGTGTAAATCAAATGGTTTGATCATAAAATTACAGGGGATATGGAAATGTAAAGAACAAGAGCTGTGGATGGACTCTGCACGAGGGGTGATCTGTTGTGGGCCAGAGGGGCCATATCCATTTCTCCCTTACTCAGAGCTGAAGATTAAAGATATGCCATTGACTGTCGACCTTCTCCAGGAGGACGTTTGCTTGCGGTTCATGGCAAGCTGCAAGTCAAAGGAGGTTGATCGCGTATTTGTGGCGGGGATCAGATCGGCTGGGAGTGACATAGTCGTGCCTGATTCATTTGATCAGCCGACTGTCATTTCAGCTTTGACCCAAATCCCCATCGCCGTCGGAAACAATGTTTGCCAGCATTTCACCAATGTCCTTGTAGAGAGAACGGTGTTGGAAAGTGGATTGACAAGGTGAGCTCTTCTCAATTTTTTGGCTTTTTTGTCTGACCTGCTCGAGTAGATTCCGAGTAGTTGGAGATGGTGGATGGTTTTCGGTGTGGTGGAACGGGGCCGTGGAGAATGCTTGGCTTTGTCAAGCATTGGGCGTGTTTCATGCTCGAGGAATTGGGTTGGATGATGACCTAAGTGTTTATCGTGCGTCGGTGTTTTTCCTTGACTCCCTTCCATCTGCTAACATCTCCCAGGACTCGTTTGGCATCAAGCAGTGTTGAAAGGCAACCTTTCCTGGGATCGAGTTCATCGCCAACAACGATCACAGCAACCCATCTACCTCTTCCTCCATCCACCTCCTCCCAACCAACTCGACGGCAACACCTCTTCCCTACACTTCTGGTCCCTCCATGAAGATGGTCAGAACCCCTTCCCACCCGACATCTGCAACGACTTCGGCCTTCCAACCACGCTCGAATACAGGGATTATGGCTACCAATCACGCTCCTGGTCCACCAAATACTATAAACAGCTTGTCGAATACCAACGCCTACGTGGCTTCGACCCAACAACCACTGACTTCGCTCGACATCTTGGATTCAATGCAAACATCTTCCACCCCATCAACGACACCAACCGCTTTGACGAGGTTTACAATGGTACCATCCACTCTCATCTTCCTCGCGCATTCATTGATTTTGATTACAGAGCCCTCCGTTGAATCTCGCAAGACTCCCCCCATTCTAGATCACCCCGATCAGAGCAGTGTCGACAACGACACAGAGTACCCGGCTCTTCAACAGAGAGGCCATGTTGAAAACCTCGGTAAGTGATCTATATAGTTATTGCTTGACTACCTATTGAGCATCTATTGATGTTATTCTCTTCAACTAAAAAGACGAATCCACATTGGCACACCTCGCCACCAAACGCCGGAGAATAGGTACGGGGGAAGGAAAGATAGAGCAGAGCGTTTATCCACAGCAGGTGCGTTCTTGAGCTGCTCTCTTTGCGTTGTCCTCTCATACCCTTTCAGGATCTACGTCACAAGAACCACGGCGCCAGCAGTGAGCTGACCGCGACTGGCCCACGCCTACGTACAATACGCCCACTTCCAAGAAGATATAAATCCTCGGAAGAACTCTACTTCCCAGATCGTGACTCAGCACGTCTTGCCGACTGCGCATCCAATGATGGCTCCCCGTCACTTCACCACTATGCCCATGTCAATCCCCACCAAAATTCTCCTCTTCCGGGCCTTCCTGTGAATTGCCTAACAACGAGCACCCCGTTTGGTGCTTTCTCTGGGAGCACGATTGCCACCTCCAATACGGTGTTCCGGACCGAGATAACCCCTAGAGGATATCAGTACGGCTTTACGACGATGCCATCTCGCAATCAATCACACCGGCCTGAGGCCGAATGGAGCACGTACTCCAGTGCTGGTGCTACCAGCTTTAATGGCTTCCCCGGCTCCGCCTCGACAATCCCAAGCTCCATCTTCACTCAGCCAGATGTTCACAACACGAGTCTCTCCATGCGCGTTCCTCAGACTACTGGGTGGCCGGGAACGTCAACGTTGGAAACGAGTACGAATAATCATCGTTGTGTCTTGTCATCTGCCCTTCCCAACGATTTCTCCCTATCGCCTTACATGCCACCCGTCGGATACACCACAAATCTGGCTATTCCCATACGTGCACCGTACCCCACTGTCCCTCAGCGGTTTCCTTCGTTCACTCCGCATCACGGCCGTGGAACTTCGCTTCCCGACGAGCATTGGAACGCACCTCCCCAGCTCGAGCTACAGCCCGTGTCCTCTGGTCCGTACGTTGACCCGTCGGTATATGAACAACCGACGTCGAGCAGCGAAAGTCATTCGTTATCACCACCTACTGCACCCAACGACATCTCCACGTCTCCAAATCCACTGGCCGTTGGCCACCCCATCGATCATTCGGAAACATCGCGGACTGGAGATCACCCTTCTCATCCAGTGTTGTTTGACACCATCGACAGTGCCCCCATACACGACACGATGCCAACGGCTGGATTTACCGAGACTAGCTCGACTTCTGATGGGCATGGGACGCCTCATCCTTCTGAGGAACCCAAATATCCACCTCCGGCTGCCCAACACCAGCAACAATCAACTAGGCTCTCCCATCCTCATCCGCACCCGATGGGTGATACAGCCTCGTACGAGCTAGTCGATTTGGAGGTGGGGGCATCGAGAGGGAGGCCAGAAACGCGCCGCTCGAGATGGAGGTCAAGGATGGCGGGGATGGTTCGATTTTTGCGTCGTTCCGGATATTTCAGGTTCATGTTGATATGGGTTTTTCTCGCTCTGTTACTTATCAAGTATGGTACATCTCGAGGTAATTGATACATAGATAATGTTACTTGGCACGATGCCGAACTGTTCTGGTAGTGTATCTCATGACTTTATTTTATGGCTTATGTATAAGAATACTTCGTCCGTATGACCTGTATCACCATATTACTGTTGGCCTGGTTCCTCTTTTGTACTCTGACTCGCCCACGGCGTGTCGATTGATACGAACAGAGTGTATATGAGAACTGGGATCCCTTGTGTGTCCCGTTGAACACGCGAAGAGTTGATGTTTGTATGTAGATCAAACCCAACGACTGCGAATCTTCCTCTGTGCTCCGACATGCTCGTGCAGTCAGGGATCCCTGAGGCAGAAACTCTGCGTACAGCCCAGTGAGCCTCTGGTGCGTAGTGTCGTCATGTTTATCATCGAGTCGTAGGAGAAGGATTGAGAATTGCGTCCCTGATTTTCGTCCGCGACATTTGCAGAATTTGTTGATTCTTATTTCGTGTCATTAGATGCCACGACTGCAAGTGTTCGACTCTCTTATTCAAGGTTTCGTCGTCCGGACTTGAATGATTAAGATTTGGGGAGCTAGGAGGCGGGAGTAAGCCACTATCGCTATGTCTTGCGCACATGTATCTTTCCTTCTCGTTCAACTTCGGTCTGAACTAGCATGATGTGAGTGAAGAGACTACGAGCCCTCGCATCTAGAGGATGCTTTCTGGCATCTATTCATCGGATCGAACGAGGCAGTTTTAACTCCTCGTGGTCCAGAAAAGCACCGGTAGCAGATCTATCCAAACGCCTCGCTAAGCTGTACTCAGCTCGAGCGTGCTACGTGTAGTACTCCATCGCGGCTGCCTTGGGTAGTTATTGTTCCTTGACCGGGTCAACAGGCATGAAAGAGTTTCTCTGGGACATGGGAAGAACGGTGAGTGTGTTGATACTAAGACCGCAGATAATAGGATAACCATCTTCGACAGAAATCATCGAAGAGGTTCAAGAATGTCCGAGTGAAACAAACTCCAGAGGGGCTGATAGGAGCAGGGTGCTTCGTTCCTTCAGTATTATAGACACACTGACCCAATGAAAATTCTGGTTCCGGGAAGGATTGATGAAACTGGCCAGGCGGCTCAGGCGAAAGCGAGTACGGTAGAAAGTCATACAATACACTTTGTTCGTGACGCTCGTCATCATCTCAACTATCTGCCTCATCTTCATCTGCGAGCATGATTAGCGACAGGCTAGACACTAACCAGACTGCGATGATTGATGCATTTGATCAGTGCCAACAGACCTGAATCTCGGGAGCCCGAACGTACCCGAGAGCGAGCCAATCTTTTATCGCTCTCTGAGACCCAACATCTCTGACTCCGCGTCTGAAACGGGGTAAAGGCGTTCTACACGAATAGGTCTGGCTAGTGAGCTCTGCGTTGAGCACAAAACACCGAGAGAGTTGCTGCTCCGAGGATTCGGTAACTGTGGTTAATACCAGTTCGGCGACCTACCCAGTTAGCATCGTGAGAACCGAGAGATGAGCATGGTCGGCCGACAACAAGGTAAGAGCCGCTTGTCCTTTCGAGCCACCGGGTTTAGCGTATTACCTGACGATTGAACTGGCTCAGACGTTTGCTCTCTCAGGATCCACCAAGCTATCATTGCAGCTTTCAACGAGGTGTAGGGGGCTGTCCTCGAGTCTTTACCTGGGGCGTAAATGGAACTGGGTATGTCCTTGAAGATCTGCCAAGGAGTCCGCGCAAGAGCTGAAAATGATTACGAATGAGAAGCTTCGAGTACAAGTGATAATTTCCGGGCCCGGGCCAATTACCAGCATTGCATATCCAGGCTCTCTGAGCCCTAGTTTTGGTGCACCTTAAGGATCGAACTTGAAAGTGAGCTCGTGTGCCAAATTTCCTTTCAGTCCAGCGGATCTCTCACCGAGCGTTAAGTACCTTTGTCGGGTACTGTCGATGTAGGTCTGTTGTGGAGTCGAGCCTGGGTATCGAAGCGACTATCGCTTCCTCACAATACACATTGAGCAATTGTCCATGAGCTTGTGGTGGTTCCTCCCTCCTTTTGCATTCGTAGCTGCATCCGAGCTTTATTCACCATTATTCTGAACAAATCCTTTGAATTCGTCTCACGGGAAGGACACTGAGGTTTCGAAGCATGGTGGCTAGACAATCGATTAGTCGGAGCCCAATGCAGATTCAATACTCGCACTCACATCCAGATTCCACCACTAGCTTGCAACCCGCCGTAATAGATCCTGACTTACCGGGCGTTCGTGATACTGACAAGAGTTCGCTGTAGCTACTTTGAAAGCGACACCGGCCTCGAAGGTGACCAAAGCCAGCTTAGTCGTCGTTACTGCCAGCATGCGGACGTCCAAACATTTGTAGAACAGCCCCCGTGGAAAGTGTATATGGGAACGTGGTAGGGTCAAACGGAGTGCAGAGATGAGTTTGGAAGGTGAATTGGGATGGCCTGGGGCCAAAATCAAAGCGATCTAGACGCTCCAAACAAAAATAGTAAGGAAAGCCAGTCAATACGCCATTCACAGGTCAAAGGCTGCCTGTTCGTGTCGTGGAATGAACGGAGAGGGGCAAGAGCTGCACTTGTCGAAGATACAATATTTGAATGCCAGGTTTGAATAATATCCTAGAGCCAGTTACTGTCGCTAAGGCTTGATGTATACGTCGTGGACGGTGGACCAGTTGCGTGGGTCAACCTCTGGATCGAGGGGAAATGAACATGGGGCAGCAAGACTGGGACGAAGCTCAAAGAGGTACGCACCTGGCCATCCGACATCTCTAAATGTTACCAATATGCCTTCTCTCGCCCAACGATACGTCTATCTTGAAGGGACTTCAGCAAGAAGCCGAGAGTTTGACGTTCCTTTCTTCGGAGAATTGATCAAACGGAGAACTCCGAAATAAAGGACGATTCGTTCCAATCAACTGAGTCGGCCGAAGGAGGGAATGAGTGTCATGTAGTTGGAGATGACGAGACGGAAAATGGATGTCGGAGATGGGTTTGGCCGGAGTGGAGTGGTGGTAGCCATGGACAACGCCGCGGACGCTGACAAAGCGTTTTGCTCGTTGTCCATAACGCCCACCATAATCACCGCCCCGACTCCAAATCCCCTCACCTTTCGTTGGGTACATTCAAGAACGCCGAATGACTATACTCTCAACCAGATGGCGATGTTTGAGCAGGAAACATCGATGTTGGCGGATGCCCGAAAAGCCGATACAAATGGCAAAGGGCTCTCAAAACGCTTCCACGTCTCTCATGCAGGTGTGTATTCTTGCCAATTCCTCGTCAAAACACCGAGCTTGACCTGCATCAATCTCGCTACAGCTGGTCTATACGTCGTCTCTGAGACTTCTCATCCATCACCCAGTTTGTCTGCCAGCGATCCATCTTCATTTACTCTCTGGGCTGCCAAGGTATGTTGAGAGTAATATTTCTGCGTGTCTGGAAAGTGGACCTGACTACCAATATGGCAGGTTCGGACGGATTCCCTGAACTTGGCAGACATTTACAACATCATCTACTAGACGCAGCTAGGAAGACACTATGGTGGATGAAATGGCTCGTTCTAATGGAGAAGAATGAGCGAGAGGAAGGGGCTAGGTTGGCTGGAAACATGTTTGGAGGGAGGGACACTTTGCCCTAGACTGGGTACAGACAGTGACACCAGCACAGACGCCAACTATAGCCAGACGAAGCCTCCAGATGGGTGATTTTGCTGGCGTTGCGAAGGTGGACACGACTCAATCGCCGACCGATCCGACACGTCTGTTTACTCTATCATCCCGAATTACGATCATGGCCCATTATCATCCTTCTCTCAGTACTTCGATGTTCCAACGGTCGATGTTGCGACCCGTACCAATTCATCGTTTTCACCGCTGGTGCATATTCCCTCCAAGGCCATTCGTTACTCTGCTGAAATTAGCAAAATGTGACATAAATCCTCTATTTGCAACGGCCAGCAGGTACAGAACGAAGATTTCGAACGAGGGGGAGATACCGGCGAGAGCAACAGATCGAGGGTCTGGCCGAGGAGGAGGAGAATGGGGTCAAGCCAACGGCATCAAGACCTGCCTCAGAAGTGTCGACTACAGTCGCTACTGACAAGACATACCCAGTGAGCCCGACAATCCTGGATCACTCTATCATCGTTCTCAGACATGGTCCTCTCTCTTCTATGGTTATCGTCGCCTCGCTCTCTCTCGTCCACATTCAGATAACCTTTTCCCTCGTTCGTGCATAATGAAGCGATCCACACGATACTTCTTGCAAATGATACCGGCAGAATATTCGATTGGGCCTTCGTTCTTTAAAATTGCCCTGCGGCGTTCCATAAACCCCAGGTTCCGCTTATTCAAACATCAGGTTGGTGACGAGTATGAACCAACGTCACCCAGAGTCAAGGGGCCGACTTCGGAGATGAGGAAGAGCAGCTCGAGAAGGCTAGGCAGACCTACATTCAGTCGGAAACTAGGCTCGCAGGTGTGTTCGTTTATTTATCAATCTTTGCTTCAAGTATTCATGTTGATCAAGTGCACTCTTGCAGGCGCCTCGACGATCGTCCTAAACCGAGTGTCTATCTACATCGTCACCGTATTGCTTCTCCCGACTTATGGTGATGTATATACAGGGTGAATCGCCATGGGCCATCGGACAGACGTTACGCTATCTACCCTTGAGTATCACCTTGAATCGGCCAACGTAGGCGTGAGTGGGTGTATCGGACATCGTGGTAGAGATACAATACAGTGATTATTCCTTTCCAATGCTCGACCTACCGGGTTTAGTGACATTTAACATGCGAGAACATAAAAGTCTCGCATGCATCCACAAGACGACGTCCTTCTTTTACCATATACTTGGGAGGTCAGGGGAACTTGGAGCTGAGGTCCACGCCAGCCTGCTCGAGCACGCGGAAACTGCTACTTCGCTACGATACTCCAGAGGTCTTTCGTACATCGTAATCTGCCTGGAACGTTCAGCTGACACCACTGTCTCAATTCAGCGTACAAGCCCGTCTATATGACAGTGCGTTATCCAAGAACCTGCATCTTCGGTCTGCAAGCGAATCATGAAGTTGTACTTTCGGCAAATGTGGGATTTACAACATCGACTATTGAGGGATGTGACCTTGATTGTGGCTACCCATTTATTTCTGTATGCTCATTTCGGACCTTTGCCTACGATCCTTCGGTTGCTGTGTTGTCACTGCGACAAGGTAGCTTTCATTATTCGTATTATATTTACCTCGACCAAAAGGCCGAGGGCTTTCCGACTCGTCAAAACCTCCGAAATCAACACCACCTCGTCCGACATATCTGGAGGTCCGATGTTCTTTTGTCCATCTCGTGATATCACCCTTGGGCTCGGTCTATCTCGGGATCTGTACATGCGAATTAGAGCTTCATACTCCTAGAGTACACCACCTTCTTGCTCATCCACCAAGCTTTCGAGTTCATCTAATGTTGCGGCACCACCTTCAGGCGACCCTTTGTATGTTGACGGTTTCTCGGGATCGTTGACCCTGCATCATCGCCGCCGGAGTCCTTAGTGAAGATTAGTCTTTTGTTCCTCTCACGAGGCCAGTTCACCTGGGCACGCTATAGCTTGTGAAGCAGATGTGAAGCTGTGCGATTTGACAACGGCTGTAGAAAAACAAAGAGACTGCCAGGAAATCTTTGCCGTCAGGCTGCTTGCTTCATCCCCCGAAGCGTTGTTTTGGGCCGAGTGGATCCATGCGACTATGTGGTTGGATTTACTGTGAAATGAGCGATCGTAAGTTCGAAGTTGGAACTTGACTCCCCTGCACTACTCAGGTACGCTCGACGATATCACCTATGCTGGCTTCGGATCGGCACTGCGTTGCGATGTGTCACATCTGATCGAGGCGGGATTAAACTTGAATTTCTGGCATTGGAGTTCATTTGGGTAACATAAAGGGCGGAAGGTGTTCTTTTGTCGTCACAGAGAGAGCCACTCGGAGGAGTATCTAAAGAATCCCTAAAAATGGCGGGATCAAGGAGGGATGGAGGTCGTCAGCCAAAAGGACTCGTGGGAACCCAGCCTAGCGGGTCAGTTTATCGGTACATACGGTCCGGAGCGTGGCTTATTCCTCAACGTCGATGTTCGTCAGCCGAGCCTCCCCCTGAAGCTGGGGAATATTCAATCTATGGTGGGTGCTACTTTATCTTCGTGCTTTTTGAAGAATAACATCCGCACACGGAAAGTTCTCCATGTAAATACTCGGAGTACGCACCGGTTTGAAAGGCAAGCTACACAAGCCCCTCACTTATTGTGGATCAAATCACCCCAGCCAGTACGAAGCTCTAAGGCGGATAACCCGAAGTATCGAGTCTTACCAGGTGTTATCTCAAACTTCAGGCTTCGAGGTTCAGCTTCAAGCAGTAACGGTCCTGGGGCTAACGTCAAACGAAAGCGTATCTAGGTTCCCGACCCCCATTATTCGAGGTGGGTCCTTACTGTCTACATTCTGAAGTATTCCTCACCGAACATTCAACGGACAGCAGCTCATATGGGATCTACGACGATAGGTAAAGTGTTGGGCTGTTTTATTTGAATGAAGGTACGATTAGCTACATTACAAGAGCCACAATAGTCAAGAGCCCGAAGACCATGTTTTTCACGGCGTTGAAATGAGTATGAGGGTGCCCAGTTTCCCGATAGAGTTGATTTTTGGGTTCGAACGAGAGACAGCATCCTGGACCCGAGGGCTTCAAACATACATTTCAGGTATGTTTCCCTACCACCGTACGCATCGTGACCCACCCGACTCTGCCAACGTTCTCCCGTGCAAGACATGGCCTTTCATGCCGCGTGCGGCACTCTCAGGTTGAGGCTATGAACAACTGGAGTTGAAGTGTACGTTTACCACGCCTTATGACCTCACAACCCTTGGACCTATTATACTCCATAACCCTTGACCTCCGATCTACTTACCGTCATGCACAGTTATATATACATCATGCACAGTATGTAATATCCACTTGTATTAACCCTATGCCACTATCTTTCCTCTCGTCATACCTACTTACAGATTAGATGTCTGGACTCCGTAGCTAGTTCTACACTATATAAGCTGTCTCTCTAGCTCTGTGTATAATTATCATATTTTACTCTTTTCTCTCTTCGTTGAGCCCTAGCTCCGACAACTCCTTAAGCACTCGTCAACTCCGCTCTTCCGGTATACTCGACACTCTACACCGTTACTCGCGACTTGGTAGCAGCAAACTTCTGTCGCATCACATCTACTCGACTCTTCTCGTAACTCTCTCACACAACTCTATTCACTCTAAATCACCACTCTACTCTCATCATGACTACTACCTTCGACAAAATCGTCATTGAAGCCCTCGACTCCAAGGAACGTTACCCAGGCTGGCTCATAAAGATCACCGACGTCCTCGACGAGCTCAAAGTCTTGGAAATCGCCACTGGCAAAACTCCCCGACCTGGTCCACCAATTAAGGAACGGGGAGAATCTCAGGATGACTTCGAGAAGCGGAGAGAAACTGAAAGCACCGCAATCTTAGATTGGGATCAGAAGGACCGAAAAGCACTCAGGGCCATCAGATTCCGGCTATCCAACGACCTAGTCAAACGCTTTGCACCTGCCAAGACATCGAAGGACCTACTCTCCACCATTGCCACCTACTTCCAGCCACACGGCGCCTTGGGACCAGTCATGATTAAACGAAACATGGCCAAACTACAGTACTCCGACGGTGACGACATGCAGAAACACATCGATAAACTTCAGGAATACTCATTCGATCTTTTGAACCTCGATCATGGGATGACTGACGAGGAATTCAACTCCACTCTTCTTTTATCTTTACCAGAGTCCTGGGATCCCATCGTATCTACGTTCAAAGGCTCCGACCTCGGCAAAACTTCATACTTAATTGCTCGGCTATTGTCCGAGGCCGAACGACGAGCTCATCGCTCTGGCACATCTTCATCATCCTCCCACGCTTTCCAGACTCATTCCAACAACAATTCCTCCAACAATTCACGCCGACCAAAGCGCAAGGCCGGCAATCCAAATGTCATCTGTCACCACTGCGGTATTAAAGGCCACTATTCCAAACACTGCCTTAAACGACAACGTGGAGACCCACAGACCGAAGCAGGCAAGGCCGCTAGGAACCAGGCTCACAACTCTCGCGCCAATGTCACCCAATCAGCTCCCGACTATGGCTTCGCCGTCATCTCTGAGGAGGACGAGGATATCGTCTCAGTTGCTCGCTCCTCTACCTCAGTCCCCTGGCTTGCCGACACTGGCGCTACTCGCCACTTCTGTACCGACCGCTCCCTATTCAGATCCTTCACTCCCACGAACGAAACAGTCTGCGGCTACACCGGCAAATCCACCATTAAGGGACACGGAACAGTATGCATCACCTTACGACACGAAAACGGCAAACACCGCGAGATCGAACTCCGGAACACAGCCTATGTTCCTACCGCTAAATTCAACCTAATCTCACTCACTCGCCTTGCAGATGCCGGTGGTTCCCATGCGTCAAAGGGAAATGAACTTTGCATGTTCTTCCCCGATGGATCTCTAATGGGACTCGGCATCATGATCAACCACCTCTATCACGTCCAGGTCATGGACTCCACATACGCTTCCACTGCTCTCATCACTAATACCGGCGTCTCCCGTTCCCTACGCGAATGGCACAACTCACTTGGCCATATGAACGAGCAGGCACTCAAAAAGCTTGCTTCCCTTGGCGTTATCAAAATCTCCGACCCGGGCACATCACTCCCACTCTCCAGCTGTGTCGCGTGCATCCAATCCAAACAGCATCACACTCCACTGCCCAAACATTCCTCTTCCGATCACTCCAACATCGCTCCCGGAAATCTCGCATGTATCGATATCTGGGGACCCGCCCGCACAACTTCCTTTGCCGGGCACACCTATTCCCTAAAAATTGTAGATCACGCCACACGCTGGGACGCATCCGAACCGCTTAAATCGAAAAGTGATGCCCGACTCTGTGTCCAACAATACAAATCCTGGATAGAGAACGCCTCCGGAAA